>SNQJ01S0017745.1:270895-292034 GCA_010110895.2 Picea sitchensis
GGTGCGCTATGATGTAGATGAAGTGTCATTCTATGTGAAACTTTGCTAGCATCCTATACTGATGGAGTGTATTCGGTGTCATTCGAGGGAATGATTCAATGGTGCACTTTAGTTGTAGGTAGTAAACATGGAAGATAGTCTTTGACTACCACTGCTTCACCATATCGTTTTTATACCACAAGGTAGTGAATCTTGTGGCCAACGATTCTGATGGCTCAACTTCCAGGAAGGCTGATCCTTCTGGCATTTTCCAAGTGACAAATGCGATTAAAATCAGTAACCAACTAAAATGAAATTTGTATCCTTGGCCTGTGCTTCGCAGTAGTCCTTCTCCAACTCATTGATGAGGTAACTCGCCCAGTTCATTTGCATTCCTTCGACACACTTCCCTGCAAGGTCGACTACGAACCCCGTGACATGTGTTGGATGGTTCTTTCTGATGAGCTTTCCAGCGATAAGATGACAAGCCAAGTGCACTGTGCGATCCTAGATGGAGGCTACCTTGTAGCCTCACTTACCCTTCTCTACATCTCCATAAGCTTCCTTTATACGCTATGCCAAGGAGCGATATGACATCTTCCCTGGGTAGAACTGGTGAGGGTCTGGTCCCCGCATGCTTAATCCAGTGATCAAGTGGATCAATGCTGGATCCACAGTCAGGCACCTGTCAAGCCATGGATACCCTCCGTGATAGCACGACAGGAGGAGTTTAACGCAAGCGTTAACCTCTTGATGTCAGCTTAAGTGGGGGATCTTCATCACGTTCAATATCATGGAGCACGTGATCTCCTTAATCCACAGCTAGTGACCTATATTGGGCTTCTTCCCAGTCTTCTTCGTCAAGTACCTATGCGGTGCGAGAATCACATAGTTCTTTCGGTCTTCGAGGTTGAAGTCACTGATCTTGAGAGCTGGGATCAATCCCAACTGGGGTCCAACTACACGTATCCCCTTCGGGAGGTACACAGTGATGAGCATGTACTCAAAGTCACACGGGACATTGTCATGGCTAACTCCACCAGCCAAAGGTGGGGTGTAGTTAGGAAATACCGACGGGATCTACTTCGCGTTAACCAGATCATCACGGTGTTTTCTTCTTTTCTCAGTCGCGGTTCATCTAGACCATCGTTCGATCGAGGGGGATGCTTTCAATCCGCCCATCAACGATGCATGTATTCCTTCAGACATGGATTTCTCAGCCATATGGTCTATCAAAATCTCCTCTACAGATTTATCTAGCATGTTATATTCGCCCGACATTCACACTTGTTAATGACGGGGATTTGGTAGCTGAACAAACAGACAGGGTAATCAAATGGATGGCAAGCTCTAGACAGCATAGTGCGGTATGCAATCAATTCTTTGTTAGCTCAAATATCTCAGTTTGTAAAAAGTGGTCTCGGTGCATCATCCGACGGGTTAAATAAGAAACGTCGTAATGGATTCCTTCAATGGTTTTGAATGTGTCAATCAATACGAATCCATCTGTTATGGCATGGTCTCAATAGTCCAATGGAAATCTTTCTGTCAATAACTATGTTTCTAGTCATTCTAGAGTGCCATTCTAACGGTCGGGATGCCTCCAATGGTCATATAGCTTCGTATTGACGAACTCCCATTCTGCGTGGTTCTACTATTCTGGCGAGGTTCGGGTTCTACAATCCTGTCTTTTGTGAAGTCTTCTCTGGAACTTCATGTATTTTTTCTAATTTTTCTTTCTTCTTACTGAGCTTTCTTGCCTTCTTTCTTGTGATTTGAGTCTCTGGATTCCTCTTTCCATTCTTATTCTTATCTTCTCTTAGAGTAGTAAATTCACACTACTGAGGGTCTTCCAAAGGGTTCAAAGGTAATACCTCTTCTCTTACTATTTCCAGGGTGAATGCACTTATTTCCTGCATGGACAGGTGCTTTAAGTCGCATTGTGTTCTTTCAACTTCAAGATCTAATTCTCTAGCCCTATGTTGCTTCGACTTGTCCTCTTATTATTCTATTAGTCGTGCTATTTTTCTAGCTATGAAGTCCCTTAATTCTTTCTTTTTCTGTTCTTTAGCTTTCTCCTCTTCTTTCCTTCTGATATGGTCCTTCTCAATCCAATTCTTTCCTAACAAAAGTGCAAAAGGGGCATTGTTCTCATCAAACTTAATGACTTCGAATTCTTCTTTGGTCGATGTTTCATGAGAAATCATAGGTATATTAGTAACTCTTCCACATAGGGTTATCATCTTTCCTTTAAACAATCCTATCATTCCCAATGAAGGAACCATAGCAGGCTTTCCCAAAATTTCCCAAGTGCTTTCTGGCATAATATTCACTTGTGTTTCCTCATCCAAGACAGAGTCTATGTCGAAGTCTCCTATTATTGTTTCTATGCACAACTTCTCTTTTAAGATCTCTAGTAAATTGATGTCTCTATGATCATTCTGTGTTTCTTTCAACTGTAATAACAT
Organism: Picea sitchensis; assembly: GCA_010110895.2. NCBI lineage: Eukaryota > Viridiplantae > Streptophyta > Pinopsida > Pinales > Pinaceae > Picea > Picea sitchensis. The sequence goes on from SNQJ01S0017745.1 coordinate 273,343, forward strand.
GGTCTCTGATTCTTTCTGGTTTTATAACATATCCTTAGTTACGTTACCTTCTTCATAGTTTTCTTGTCTCATGTTCATCTTTTCAACTTTGGCAAGCATTCTATGGAAATCCTCAACTTTGTGACCAATAGCTTTATGAAAAAGACAAATAGGAACTATACCAGGGCATTCCTTAGCAAGATGTCCCGATCTTCTACAATTATAACATAGTGTCAATCCTCTCTTTCTTTTAAATGATCCCCAGCCTTTCATGTACTACACATTGGGATCACAATGATGGACCTGCAATCTGCAAAAAAACTTTCTAGGTTCCTGCATCCACTTGTTAGTCCAAAAATTATTTCTATGCATAGTAATAACATATCTTTCTCTATTTCTATCAAATCTATTCAGATCAACTATTTCTTCTAGTTGTGCCCTAGTTTTCATATTAGGACAAAATCTATCAAACATACATAGATTCATACTTTCAAAGCAAAAATTTCCACTTATCTTACCTTTATCAGAGCACAAAGCTTTACGATCTTACCTCTTAGCACAGAGTTTCATAAGTCAAGTCGAATGTTGCGCACTATAGCAACAGATCTACACACAGAGATTTCTCTTTTCTTTAGTTCCCAACAATCACAGTTTTAGGTTCTGGCAACGGAACCATTTGTTGGCATAGGGGCAGACCCAGGGTTCAATGCTTCAACAGTGCACCAACAAAACCCTAACTACCAGCCCTTTCGAAAACATCTGCGAAGCATATGAAGTCTCACCTGAGGTAGAGGCAGGGAGGGTTGTAAGACTCAGGTGTCTACAACCTAGATGGGGCACAGATATGTGATCACAACACTTAAAAGAGCACTTAGCTAATCAATATGCATTATTTCTTAACTCCCATTCACATTGTAGATTAAACCCTAAATACAGAACAACGCAGTAATGAGCAGATCACACACTTCCAATTGCTTAGCACATAGGATTAACTCAGATCTAGCATTCATTTACCATACTAAGCATCCATACATCTATCTAACATATATCAAGATCAATGCACTAAGAAAATAAATACATAAACAATATTGCACAAAGCACATCAACACAGGATATATGTGGTTCACCCCAATGTGTGGCTACGTCCACCAACTTATTCTTCTTCTTTATTAGTCTTCTTCAATATTTTACAGCCATCTTCTATTGTGCACAGAGCCACAGAGCCCAATTCCGCAGAGAACGGGAGATCTGCGTGCAGTCCACTAGATCCTCCTTCCCATAATTAGGTCAAGGCACAGAGCCAACTCCTTATTAGCAGAAAGCCTCTTAGAATGTCTTGCACTTAGCTAGAACTTTACATATTCTTGCACGAAGCCAACTAGGACTGGCTTCGCTCTAAGTCCTATCTACTTATTTATACATTACAAAAAGGCCTAAACATGGGTAAACCCATGGGTCGACATGCCATACCCGTTACATAAACCCTAAAATCCCAAAAATACTGCAAAACAAGTGATATCCTACAATATTCGATTCTCCTGGGCATTCCATCTTCAACCAGCCTATCGAAGTCCCAAAATTTCTCAAACACGACCAATGTTCTCTCAAAACTTGGTCAAGGGCCAACAAGAGTGAATAGAAAAATTAAGGGACAATTTTCAAATAACCATAACTTTTTTCTCAAGACAAGGAATTGAGCATGGAAGTAGGTGTTGGAAAGGTCTTGGATAGTAGAATATAATTATTCAACCATAAAATTGACCTGGGCATTCAATTTTCAGTAAATCAGAAGAAATAATTATGATGCATTATTGAACCAAAATGGTTCATATTTTCATGAAATTGTTGAAACAATTAGCCTAAAAAAATTGGTTGGCTACACGTTTTGAAGAGTTAAGAACTTTTAGTTCTTAAGAGGTGAGAAGGTTGAAATTTAGTTAAATATAAGCAGAGGTAATCATGGACAGAGTTCTATGACAAAAAAAAAACTTTCATAAGATGATCAAAATCCAAGACTACAAAATGTTAAGGTATGAATCTGGGTACAGCCATAAATTCTTGGGAAGACACTATAGGAAGTCCACTCGTGTTAACAAAGTTCTCAATGGAATATGGGAAAGGGAACAGATCATGTAGTGAATGAATTAGTGAAATTACATCCACTCCCAAAGAAACCAATATACAGATCTATTATAAAAGGAATTGATTATCAAAATGATAGTAATCAGATAAAGAAAGAGGCTTGATGCCTATATGGATAAAGACTGCATCATATCTAAGTATTAGCTATGAAATTAGAGAGTAATTATTCCCTTATGGTTATCAAAGTGTGCAGTGGAAGCATGGTATGAAGGGCATCACTTCAAGGGTAAAGAAATGAAGGTGCACACAAGTAAGGAGTGTCAATTGAGGTATAGGTGCATCGATATGGCATGATGGAAGGGGATTATGCAAGGCAGGTTGAAATTAGATTGGTCAAGACAGGAGAAAGTAATAGTCATAAAGAAAATCCAAGTGTTGATATGATCAGATAAGGAAGGGATAAATCAAGTACCTCAAGAAGGAATTTGGTGTTAATTATCCAAGGTTACTTAGAAAACATGACTGGAAATATAATTGGATCATGTAGGAGTTGGATCAGAGGGATCTGAATAATAGTGGAATGTTGAAAATTAATATCAACATAATAGGTAGTTGAAATTCCATGAACATCCTAAGATAATGGAGGAAGAAATCATGAGGTAGATATCAAGCTAATGGGAATGTGGGACAACACTCCAAGAGGGAAAGAAAGAATAGTAGAAGATTGTTGATGCATTCCAAAGGTATTGAAGATATTTCCACAATAGCATGGATATGTCAAATCCAAAATGACTTAAAAGTGAAATGGATGTTTGTAGAGAGTTAGGAAGGAACCATGAAGAATAAAATGGTTTTATGCATGGTTTTGAATGCAAAATAGATAGTTCATGAGAAGAATCCATCTCAAGTGGCATAGATCCATCAGTGACATTTCCATGGGGTGGAAGTATCAGTTGAAATTATGATAGTAAATTAAAAGCAGTATTGAGTACTTTTAATTAATTCTATGCAGCTAGAGAATGAGGCATATGTGCATCCTTACAATATGTTATAGATTGGCTATGCAAGCCAAGTTTGAAGCTAGTTGGCAAGGATAAGAGAAGAGTGTAATAAAAATAAAATACTAAAGTATTTATTCAAGAAAGAGATGAAGTAGTTCAGTCCGAAAAGTAAATGGATGTTGAAGATCCAAAGTCTATATGACAGCATGATTGGAATTATAATTCATCCAAGTATGAGTTGGGATAGATGGATCTAAGAATTAAATAAAAGTTGAAGGTTAATATCAGTTTAGTATTTGGATGGAAAAGCAAAGGCAGCCAAGAGTGATTTGGCTAGAAAGTGATCAGATCAGAAATAATCATGCACAGTGGTTACAGTAAAGAGCACAAGAAGATTCAGGAATATGAAAGAATTGAAGACTTCTGGGATAAACAAGGAAAAGCGATACAGAGAGAAAGAAGTTGTTGCAATTATTGTAGCAGCAAGTATGTTATGGCTTGTTGGGACAACCATAAAAAGAGAATGATTGCATGTTTGCAAGTGTTGCTGATAATGTTGTTGCATATGGAAGGAAGCAACATAAAGTTGGAATGTTGATTATAGGACTGATAAAGAGGCATGAGAGCTTCTATTATCATCAACTAATCAAGTGGCATTAAATTTGTTGAATGGAAACCATGCAGGTAAGTATTTCTCTTTTGAAATTATGTTGCATAATTTCCAAAGGGAAATTCAGGTAAGAAATTCCCCAAATTGAATTTTTATAATACCCAGTATGGTATTGTTTAAATGCATTAACATGAATAAGATACCACTAGGTGTGGTAAATGCTAGAGGCATGTTATAGTTATCAAATATTTTTAGCTTTTGAATGCACACACTGACATAGTAGCATGTCATGTTAATTTGGTTATGAGGTAATAACCAAAGAAATAAAAGATAAGAACTTGTTATAGGAATAATGCTAGGAAAGCTAGTCATGTATGAGACCAGGACATGGTCGGATATGGAAAGGTATTGATATAGAAAGGTTTTGTACCACACAAATACCCAATAAGCTTCCTACCTTTAAATAAAACTTGGATTGAAACCTTTTTGCTAACACTAATAAACACCACAAAATTGTATTATTGGTGTAGTGTTCGAGTCGAAAAGGAAGGCATCAAAATAATCAAGAAGACAATGGGAAGTGTGTGGAGAATGTGTCAATACATTGGCCATATTTCCAATTTATGAATGGTGAGACACATGACTTAGATAAAGATAATTCTAAAAATCAATACAAGGGTACATTGAATAAATAGGCATTGATAATTGCAGTCATGTCTAGTAAGTGGCAGAGTTGCATTCATACATGATAGAATTGTATATTTAAATGCATTTGTTGAATGCATTTTGTGATTGCATGTATATATGTTTAGAATGGAAATAATTATACTAATGGATGAATTTTTGCTAACTCATGGAGTTGAGAACATTTCAGGAACTGTTAGACATTATAACAGGAAAGTTGCAAGTCGGGTAGTCACGGGAATAGTGACTACAGAAAATCTTATGTTCAGGAAATTGAAATAATGAACTTATTGTTATTAATTGTGAACAAGCAAAGGCATAGAATGATGAGCCATTCTATCTAATAAATTGTTTGGTAATTGTGATTGGATTGCTAGGTGTAGGAAATTCTAAGATCACTACATAAGGTTTTTGTACATATTGCAATTAAAATATGGTGTACATGAAATACTGACAATATGTTGATTGTATGCAAGATAGAATCATTGCAGGAAAAATGGTATTCAACATGGTACTTGATGAAATTCATATGGAAGACTACATTCTATTATTGCAACAGTAAAAAGAAAAAAAAAATATGAAATAGAATTTCATATTTTGGGAAAAGTCGAATTCCTTATGAAATTAATTTGATTTCTAAAATGGAATTTTTATAATGTTCTCTCGTGATAACTGCATGCATGTGATGTATATGAGATAATCTTGATTAAAGTTGGAATGCTAGGAAAGAAAAACTATTGTTCAGGACACTAAATCCCTATAATTGTAGAACCTTGGTGGGGTTCTGGTAATGGGTTAGCACTCTCCTTGTGTGTGAAAGCCTTGGAAAGATGGATCGTTGAAGGACTGCATAGCAGTGAAGGGATGTCTGAGCCTAGAAGGGTGAGTGTAACGAGGAGAAAACTCAAGGATGATTATGACATGGTAGTTTCCATAAGGAGGGTGTGCCAAATGGAACAGTGAGATGAATTATTCCCAGAAGTAGATCAATGGAATAGATAAAATGACTTCCAGTTGCGGTATAAATACATGAATGGGTGCTTGAAAGAAGAGCACCAAGTGGATAGCAAGATTCCAATAGCTAAAGCTTGGATATTTTTTAAATAATTTGAATGGTACATGGTATATAAGGCACTGAGGACAGTGCATAAATAAGGGGAGGGGGTTGTAATACCCCTAGGTTGAACCCCAAATTGTAAATGTAAATGTAAATGTACTTAAATTATTGAGTTTTTTTATATCATTTTACATGCACCTTTCAATGGCATAGTGTGCATATGTATTGCGCACTAAAATGATGAAGTGTGCACATTCCAGGATACTGCAGCAAACTTAAGTGCGTTCGATTTTGAGGCCAGGGATTCTTTGTGTATATGTTGTGTTTTATAAGTTGGTGAGCCAGTTATTATAATATAGGAGGCTTATGTGTTGAATTAGGTTGGAGAGCCTAGATGATAAAGGCCAGTGAGCCTATTTTTGTATATGACTTATCATTAATATAAAATACATTGTTGCATGTAGACTGGCCAAGATAAAAGAGTATGGGGGACTAAACTCCACTAGTTAAGGAAAGTGAGGGTTAAAATTTAAGGAAAAGGGCTAAGCTAGGGAGCTTAAGACAAAAATGATTATTATAGTATATTCATTAAAGTATAAAGTATGGATATTTATTTTATCCTAAGTTCTAAGGATGGGAACAAGTGGGCCAAAGTAGCTCCCAACATGAGAAGTGTCAAGTTGGGAACATACATACATATAGTTTGGACTTAGTTCATTTGTCATTCATTTATTCATTTCCATGATCATTCACTCACTCATTGATCCGGATTATTTTCGGCACGAAATGAGAGCGGAGATACAATAAAGAAATGTACAGAGATATATCAGATATCCAATAATATAACATAAATGCATCAGATATGAAACCATAAAAACAGAGATACAGTAATACGCAATTTTCTATTAATGAGAAAAAATGTACAAAGACTGTAAAAACACAGAGTGAAAGACTCGCTAGAATGGTGGCATCTTATCTCTGAGAAGAGATGTGATGGCTACTCACATCTATGAGAAGATGATTTTACAATGAGGCTCCAAAGGCCTTTTTTTCATAAATAAAATCCAAAACCCAAACCCCAGAAGACGGAAAGACAACATTTTTGTGGACCCCATTTTGGGTAGTTTGGTGTATCAACTTCCCAGGGGTGTAACTTTGGCATACGATCTTCGTTTGGGGCGCACGATAAATCATTGGAAAGGTATCGTCGAGGAGATTCATTTTGCGGGCTCAATCAAAGCCTTTGGATATCATTGAGAATATTGATCCCGAAAAACCTTCATTTAGGCCCTCAAAATGGCCCCAGAAGTTAAAAACTGCTAAAAATAGTAAATTGCCAAAATTGCCAGAAAGTTGTTTTAAGCTAATTGGAAAAGGTGGGTGGACACCGATATCCACCTGGATCACTCATGGAGTTATCCTCCATACCCTCTTGTACCTGAACTATTACAATACACATACCTGTATCTAGTTATCTTGGGAGTTGGACTGAAGAAGCGGGTTGTCAAGCCTGTGGGATACTGAAGAGGCGGGTTGTCAGGCCCATGAGAAATTTTTCTTTAGGTGAGAGAATTGTTGGGAATTGATTCACGAAGGTGCTAAACTGCAGCTACAAGGATCTGATACTTCCTATCCAACCTATTTTTGAAGCCTTGAAAGGGAAGTGGGGCAGTCGAGGGATTGTTGAGCAGAGAAGGGGCACACTTCCTAAGGTGGGACAGGCATGTGGGGAATGAGGGAATGTAGGCTATTAGTTTGAGTTGGCACCTATGACGGAGTCTTTTTTGTTTTCTAAGATATGTTAGCCTAGTTAGGAATCCCTTTACCCAGGTGGATTTTAGTCCCATCTCAGGGGTGACCTATTGCTGAGAGTGATGAGCAGCATGGTCTAAGGCTGGGAGGTTTGTGGAAGGTCTACATGCAATTGATGATATTCTTACCAAGATAAGTGTTAATTGTGTGTTAAATTACATGCTACATTATTATTTATGTGTTTATTTTTATGGGTTTATCCTATGTGTCGTTTATACCTGTCTTAGTATTTATGGGTATTTGTTACACATTATTTTGGTCACCCCAGTGATCCATTGATAACATGTATTCAAGTTCCCAAAAAGAGTCTTTCTCCCTGAGGAAAGTGACTCGATTTCTCTTCTCAAAATCCCTATTAAGGAAGGTCGTCGTAGGCTGCACTATACACAGGGTGTGATGATGCTTGATCCCAGCCCCTTGCTCTAAAGCTGGGTTGCGATGTCTCCACGGGATGCACTACACCTAGGGTGTGACGATGCCAAAAGACTAAGAAACGGTCAAGTTTCATGAATGTTCTAGAAGGGGATCTTCTAGAAGATGAGGTGGCCTCTGAATGGTTTGGATCTTACTTGCTTCTCTAATTTAGTGGGATCATCCTAATCTCGTCACCCATCTCTCTTTCACACTATATAAAGAGGGATCTCTCATGGAAAAGACTAAGGTTGAATAGGCTAAGAATTGGATGAGGAATTCTACTTCATCTAATACTTGAGATCTACATTTCAGTTCATCAAGTCATTGTGGATCTTCTTCATTCAAGGTTGGACTACGTGTGTGTGTTGGAGAAAAGGGTCATCGAAAGGGGACCTTGTGACATCAAGGATTTGGTTGTAATCTCCACTTTCATTTTAATATGATACAGTGATATGTTTGTTTCCCATAAAACTTGTCTTGTTTTATTGTATGATTCCTTGATCACATACATAGGTTCTTGTTGAGTATATTGGATTGCTTTCACTTTGGTTGGCTTGTGTTCCCTTGCAGATTCAATATCACAAGAGCACCGGAGTGGATATAGGATGGTAATGGAAAGAGGAAACGACATTTAAACAGTATGTTGTCTATCTCTTGTTAACTAGTAAACTCAATAGTTAGAGCTTAGGGAAAGCATCATATTTTGTTCTATTTTGTTCTAGATATTGGTGGATCTAGGGAGATTTGTTTATGTCTGCATTTACTAATTAATCCCATAACAAAATTGGCGACCATACTGGGGATATGAATTCCTTTTGATTTTTTCTTCCCATTTTATTTTAGTCTGCCTTCTTCTGATTAAATTCACTCTCTGAGCCTGTGGATGATCCATCTGGACTCCCTGGGTCTGGAAGTTCAATCAGATTTTTTGTCTTTGTCCCATTTTTTTCCTCATTTACAGAGAGTGTCGCACTGCACCATATTGGTAGCCTGTGTTGACCCTCGGATGTCGCATCCTACTTGACCAATCCAGTGTGACGGCGTTTCACTGTGCTCTGCTAGTAGCCTGTGATGACCTTTTCTCTCTACACTGCGTCCCATACCCAACCTGCGACGACTCCTGTAGAATTTGTTGGAATGAGCCAATTTGTCTTTTTCACCCAGAATTGCCTTAGTTTCCTAGGGAGGACTTATGATTCCAGTGTTTGATTGATTCATGAGTTTAAAGCTTGCTTGTTATTGGTTTTCAGTGATTGAAATACTTTCTTTGCTTTTTGCAATTTTTTTTGCTTTTGATCATTGTCACAAGAATATAATCTTAGATCTTCATCTAGGTGCTTGTTTGACAAAGGGTCTTTGGTTTGTTTCAAGTTTTGGATTGGTTTTCCTTTCCATATTGTTTGTTGATTGAGAAACACTTTTTTCTTGCATATGACAAAAGGTTTTCTTGTCTTTTTCATTTTTTTCTATATTACAAGTTTGATTTGGGAATTATGTTGATAATGTCTTGATTTTCTTGGATTACATTTTCCTTTCGTCATTACATCTCTAATTTTGTTTTGAAAAGGAAAGACCGAATTCATTTATTCTTTTTATTAATCTTTCATAAGAAAATTTTTACATTCGGAATATTTGTTAAAGAGAAGAATTGGAAAATTTTGTAGTTCATGATTATTTGGAATTGTGTTCATTCAAAATTAAGAAATTGCAATTCGTAGCTTTTTGTACTTCAAAAGAATACATTCTCCCTACTGTAATTAGAGTTCATTGAATTGAAATATTTCACATTCATCTCTTTTTACATTTTATTGGGTCAAGGTCACAACATCATCAATTTCATCTTTATCTCCCTTTTGAGTAAACAACAACCTCTAAAATACAACGTAAATTTAAAATTTATTAGTAACTTTTATTTTCTAGGGATTCTTTTCACCAACATTATCTAGGATAGCACTTTGGAATAGGTTGTAAGGCACACTCTCCAAGGCATCAAAACACACAATAGTATCTTGTGACAGGGAGAGTTCAAATCCAATTGTTACATTTTGTCTTGGGAAGCCCTTCTCACACAAGGGTCAAACCTGAGGTCACATTAAGACTGGCAGAGTTACTCACCCTGCTTTGTTGGTATTGGTGTAGAGATTGTGCGTATTATTGGGGTTCACTTGAAGGTATACCCATGATTATGTTTGGGAGCCTCTCGAGTTTATTTTGGGCTAGATACCCTGCCTTTATGCGTGGATTGGATTGTCGATTGTTTCCTCAGGCATCACTATTGTAGTTGGTAACCTTAGTAGCCTATCTTTATAGGGTCTTTACACGAGGTGACTGTGGAGGGGTAATTCTTCATGGTACTTGGAATCAATGTTGGCCAAACTCACTCAACCTCCTTGGAGGGTATACCCACGATTATGTGTGGGAGCTTGCACCAAGGTGTAATTCCGTTAAGCAGGTTGTCAATGTAACTTTTCCACCTGCTTTATCCTATCCCCTTCTTGTCTTGATTTTGCAACGTTGGAGTTCATCACCAACTAGTGACTTCGAAATAAGAAGGTTGTTTGCTTAGTGTGATTCCTAGATTTTATTAGTGAGTGTTGTTTGTTTCTCTAGTTGGCCATATATTTTTTTCATTCTTTACTTGGCTCAACCAACATCGGCCTTTGACGTTCACGTAGGATGAAAGGGCTACCCCCCGAAGATCCAAAAGGTTACCTCCCTTTGCTTCCTAACTCACCAGAAGGCTCTCCTGAGGGAGTAGTCAATAATGAAGTAGCTTCTAAGGTTGTAAGAACACACTCTTTCGAAGGATTTTGAATTGTTTCAGATTCCTTAGAGGCTTTCCGACTTCCCCCAAATATTTTATTGAGTATTAGACAGGAAGCTCATTTTCTCCAGATGAATTCATCGGGAGAAATTGTTGTTGTTGAGAATATTGGAGTACCTATTAGACCTAACACAGGGTATGGAGTAGATGATCCAATGTTTCCAAGTGAATCATTTAGAACCCCATCTCACACTACTGGAGTTGTTAATCCTAGTTATGTCCCTTTGACAGTATGTGATCTTTACGGCAACCTAGGAGCGAGTCATGATCAACCTATGGCATCACAAATTCTTGAGATGTATCTTACCTATAAGGTACCTTTAGACCATTGTACTGGTACTACCAGTAGTGTCACCATCATTTTGAACCAATTGTTGGTTGGTTCTCACTCAATCCTTCCTCTCCAAATAGCCCATTCTATTATGGTCCCACGAGCTACGACTATTTCTACCGGAAATGTGGTTGTCACTCAAGCTCCTATTGGAACACCACTTCCTCTTAGACCAAATCCATCACTTCCCCCTGGGTATAACGCTTTGAATACTTCCATTGTTATCCCTACCCAGAATCCATCTAGAGGGTATGGATTCTTTGTTACTATTGGGTATAATGCTACTAGTTAGTTTATTCCTACACCTGCCCAGGTTCGTTTTGGAGGGCCTTACGTTCCTCCTCCACCTTTGTTAGGAGGATCTAATCACCCTAGTGGCCCCAATCCAATTGGGGGAACCAGTCTTTCTGTCACTTATGGTTTTTAGATTCGGGTTGGAGTTCAACCTCAAGATACGAGGCAACCTCAATTTCAGGGACAACCTCATATTAGGGGACAACCTCAACTTGGGGGGCAACCTCAACTTGGATTCCATAACCCAATTTATGGACAACATGTACCTGTGTTACAATATCAACCTTGGAATCTTCCTTTCCAAGGAAATCTGCAACCATATAGGGGGAAACATCCTTAAGTTAATTCTTTTGTACCCCCTAACCTCGGTCAACCATATCTAGGGTCTTTGAATCCCACTTGGGGTCAAAAATTTCAATCTAATGTTCCTTTCCAAGGGAACATACATAATCAACCCAAACCTATGGGATATCTGCCTCAAAATCCTCCACAACTAAATATTTTAGGATTGTCTAATTATCAGCAGACTTCTTACGGTCCTATTGGTATACCTATGGGGATCCCCCATCAAAACTACTAGTTCCTCAAGTGAACAGACAATTACCTTTTCTGGCCACTTTGGATTTACCTGATTTGTCTAGGATTTTGAATGATCCTATTTTACATTCTCCTCATTAGCCCGTCATACTGGCCAACTTACCATCTGACATTCCTAAGTTTGATGGTCAAGCGGGTGAAGACCCGAATAATCATGTTATGACTTTCCATCTTTTGTGTTTTTCCAACTCATTGATGGACTATTTCATAAGATTACGACTTTTCCAATGAACTCTCATGTGTTCGGAAGAAAAATGGCACATAGATTTACCACGAGGATTATTTAATGACTTTAACACCCTATCCATGGCCTTTTTGACACATTACCAGTTGCCAATTCGATACAAGACAGGAACCAAAATTTTGAGTTCTTTTAAACAATCCTCATCCACTCATATTTATGATCACATTCATGAGTGGAGGAGGAGAAGACGTTTGATCAAAATTCCTCTTCCTGACCAAATATTGTCTAAGTGGTTTACCAAATCACTCATTGGACCTATTGCTCATGATGCTTCCATGGGTGGTGTTTTCACTGAAGAGCAGGCGATTAGTCTTGCTCAGTATCTAGATATCATTTATTCGCAAACGAGAACACTTTACGATTTGATCCTTGACGCTCCTTGTCCTTCCACGAATCCTACCCCAACACCTCCCATGGCTTCTCATGCTGCTAATGGTGTGATGGAACCTTTCATGTTGAGACTCAATCTTCACATGCCAGTCACACCAATTCCAAATCTGTTTCTTCTAATGTACAGAATGCTCCTACTCCTACTCCTTCCACCGGTAAGACTTCTGAAGTTAATTCGGTTCAATCCACACCTATCAGGAAGAATCAAAATAAAAATAAAGGGAAGGGTAAGAATAAGGAGGAAAAAAATAACAATCACCAATATGACAAAGACAAAACACAACCCAATGATGAGAAATATAAATATAAACCTCATTACACTTGTCTGATTTGTGGTGACGATCATTACAAGAAAGATTGTCCATGACGTGTTGAGGTTATTAAGTTCCTCCAAGGGACCAAAAAGCCTCCTACACCTGTCATTCTGTCACAACCTTTCCCTTCTTAGCAGCAATACCAATTGGTCATTCATGACCAAGCTTCTCCTTCTACCTTCTCTTATGTCCTTATGTGTACTGGTGACTCTAAAAATAACGAAGTTGCAGTCGCAACTCGAGCCAGAGATCATTCTTCGTCAAAAGAGAAATTTGATGATATACCACCTTCATTGTTTCAATCTTCTCCTCCAAATTCACCTCCAAATGGTCCTCTTCATCTCGAACGACTAGGTCTCGATACATTTCTCCGCCCTCCTCCTTAGGGAGTTGTTCGAAAGTCCGCGTTTAATCCTCATGCACATGCTGCCCAAAAATACAGTATTGTAGAAGACCTTGTGCAAGCACCCTCTATGATGTCAGCTCTCGAATTCCTTCAAAGTTGTCCTACTCAATGGAAGGCACTGTGAAAGGCCATTGGTGGAATTGATCCTACGGATACTAATTTGATAATCTTTGACTTGGAAGATCACATTCCAAGGCTTCCTCCTCAGTTAGCATTTTAGATCCAAGTTGTTGTTGAAAACAAGAATATCTGTAGAACTGTTATTGATGAAGGAGCCTTGACTTGCGTTATGTCATTTACTTGTTGGAAAGATATTGGCTCTCCTATCCTCATTGAATCACACAATACACTTAAGGCCTTCAATGGTATAGGTTTTAAACCTTACGGTGTTCTTCCCTCATTGTCTATTACGTTGGAAGGTACGTCGGTCAATGTCGAGGTTGAGGTATTCGATGCACCTATTTATTATAACCCTTTACTTGGTCGTAGATGGATTGATTCCATGTGTGTAGTTGTGTCTACTCTTTTCCGTGTGTTACAATTCTCGCACCAAGGAAAGGTCATTATTGTTGACCAACTGGCCTTCTTTAATTTTGTTTCCTGTACTAGAAATGTTCCCTTTATCTCGAAGACACCTCATGGTTTCGAGAATGTCGAAGTGGGTCTTTTGAAATATTCAACTTTGATGGGTACATTTCCAATCCCACCACTCGATATTCCCCCTCCTTTTGTTGCCTCAATTAACATGATCTCAACCATTGTTCTTGAAACCCCTGAGTCATATGACCCATGGGTAGTACCTACCTCTAGTGATTATCTCCATTACGGCGACCACATGCCTTTAAGTCTGGTCAAAACCACTTATCAATCTATTCAATCGGCAACCCCCTCTCCTCCTTCTCTCTGTGATTCATCTCCTGATCCATTTCACGTGATCTTTCCTACTGATGAGATGATCATGTTAGTCATGTCTATGGAATATAATCCATGGGATGATGGGCATAATCGCTCCATTCTCTTCCTAGAACGTGATACCATAGAGAGATACCAATGGATTTTGACTCCGTCAACCATTGTTGTTATTTCTTCCGTTCATGAGTCAACACACGATGTTTTGTACGAAGGGAACTTGAGTAAACTTTCACCTACCGTTCCTCTTTACATAACGATTAAACCCATAGTCATGGAGAATGTTCATATCAGGGCCTCATGTTCTACTGATGAGGTCCATACATATAAAACCCTTTTTCAATAATTTTGTGATGTTTTTATCTGGAGTTACAAAGAAATACCAGGTATTGGTCCTGATATTGTTGTGTACGAGATTAAGACATACCTGGATGCTAAACCCGTTCGACAGAGACTCCACCCAGTACATCCATGTAAAGTTGTTGCTATCAAGATTGAGGTTGAAAAACTTCTTAAAGTTGGCTTTGTCTATCTTGTGGCTTTGACTGATTGTGTATCCAATCTTCTTCTAGTAAATAAGAAACAAGGTACGATCCGCATTTTCATAGATTATAGGGATATAAATAAAGCTTATCCTAAGGACAATTATCCTAACCCTTTCGTTGACCAGGTCGTTGACGACTGTGGCGGAAGTGAAATCTTTTCCTTGATGGACGGTTTCTCCTGTTATAATCAAATTAATATTTTACCAGCGAATCAACACAAGATTGTTTTTATATGCCCTTGGGGAACCTTTTCCTACTGGAAATTACCCTTCGATCTCAAAAATGTTGGTGCGACCTTTCAGCGTGCTATGTCTTATGCTTTCCATGATATTAAGTTCATCGTGCAACCCTATATAGATGATCTACCGGCACATTCCATGCATCATCAAGATCATCCGACACATTTATGGGCCATTTTCCTACACTGTCGTTATTATCGCATATGTCTGAATCCACACAAAAAAAAATTGTGTGGAATCCTACGGACTTCTTGGTTTCATTGTGTCGATACATGGGATTTAGGTAGACCCCTTGAAGGTTGAAGCTATTCTTAATCTCCCTCCTCCTTCCACACTACGCCAGCTCCAAAGTTTACAAGGGAAGGAAAACGTTTTGCATTGTTTCATCCTCAATTATGTTGAATTGACAAAAAGATTCACTCGGCTAATCAAGAAAGGTTACAAGTTTGTATGGGATGATACTGCAAACAAATCCTTTGAAGCTTTGAAACTTTCCTTAACCCGTACACCATTATTGTTTCCCCCTGACTATAGCAGAGATTACTTCCTCTACTTAGTTGCTTCGGACTCCACCATTGTTATGGTTTTAGTCCAAGAGGATGATTCACATGACAAACATGTGATATATTATTTGAGTTAGAGTCTCACAACTACTGAAACCAAATATCTACATGTGGAGAAACTAGCCTTGGCAACTATTCAAGTTGTCCAACGTTTTCGTCATTATATTGTGTTACGCAGAACCACTGTTATTTCCAATTGCAACCCCATGCAACATATCCTTACTCGACAATTGATAAGGGGAAAGTACTCCAAATGGATCATTATTCTCTAGAAGTTTGACTTGGAGTTTCAACGCACTAAGTCAAATAAATATTTGGTTTTTGCTGAATTGATATGTGACCTTCTGTGTACTGAGACAAAAAATGTGGTAGAGGATTCCTTGCCTGACGAATCCTTTTTTCTGATCATTTTTTATGACGTATGGTACGAAGATATTATTATCTATCTCCAGAACCAAAATTTTCGGCCTGATCTATCTAATGCAGATTGTCGTCATATATGGTATCAAGCCCGTCAATACATCATCTTCGGTGATACCCTTTACCATCATGATATTGATTCTATATTTTGACGATGTCTCGCCTACAGTGAAGCTGAGAAAGCTTTGAATGATTGTCACTCTGGATCATGTGGTGGTCATATGTCGGGGTATGCCACTGCCCAAAATATCTTACGGGAGTGTTATTTATGGCCTTCTTTTTTTAAGGACTGCATTACTACCATCCAAAAATTTCATGCTTGTCAAACTTATAATAACAAGATAAGATATCATCATGTTCCCTTACATCCTATAGTTTTCGTTGGTCCATTCGCTAAATGGGGCATTGATTTCATGACATGTAACCCTCACTCAGTTGGGGGGCATGGATACATCATTGTAGTTGTGGATTATTTCACTAAATAGCCCGAGGCGATGCCTACATTTGATAACACCGGGAAAACTGCAGCATTGTTCATATTCAATCATATCATTACTAGGTTTTGTGTCCCTCAAGCCATCATTACTAATCACGGTAGTCATTTTCAAAATTTTATGATGTATGAACTTACTAAAAATTTGGGTCTTTGCCATGAAAACTCAACCCCTTATTATCCTCAGGCCAATGGGTAGGTTGAAGAAATCAACAAGGTTCTCACTACCATGCTTCGACGGATGATAGGAATTCATAAGAAAAATTGGCACATAATGATGTTCTCGGCATTATGGGCCTATCGGACATCTGTTAATCCTGCCATGGGATTCACACCTTTCCAGTTAGTTTATGGTATTGAAGCTATCTTGTCGATTGAATGTGAAATACCATCTTTGAAACTAGCCGTTGAACTTCTCCCTAACACCTCTGTTGAAGAAGAGAGTCTTTTGTATTTGATGCAACTAGATGAAACCCGTCGTGATGCCACCTTAGTTATTGAAACTCAGAAGAAACGTGTTAAAGCCCAATATGACAAGCATGTCAAGCCACGTGTTTTTTCTGAAGGTGATCTAGTTCTTCTTTACGAGCAAGATCGTGATTTACTAGGGGTAGGTAAATTCGATCCCATGTGGCGGGGTCCTTATATTGTCAAACGAGTGCTGGAGATGGGAGCTTATGAGCTGGTTGATTATGATGGAATCCCTTTGAGTGAACCCAGAAATGGGATTTACTTAAAGAAGTACTATGCTTAAGTCATTTTTGAATGAGTACTTGTACTTTAGTGTATAACACTCTTGCATGCTTTTTCGTTGTTTGGTTTCGACCTTTAGTTGTTTATCTTGCATTGTGCTTGGTTTTCAGATGTCGGTGTCTTCACTACCCTACCTTGGCTTCACCGATGGCGCTAGTCACAGTACTGAAAACTTAGCATCTACTTCTTGGGAAATATATGCACCTACAGATGAATTGATTAGTCTACATGGTGTTTGTCTCGGTCATGCAACTAAAAATATCGCAGAATACAGTGCAGTCATTGAATTATTGACTGACATTGTTTCACTTAAAATCTGTCATCTTGTTGTATGAATGGATTCAAAGTTAGTGGTCCTACAGTTGAGTAATGTGTATTATATCCGAAGTCCTACGATGTTAAGGGTATATTTATGAATTTGCCTCTTGGAACGTCATTTTGATTACATTGAATATCAACACATTCCTATATGTCTAAATACATTAACAGATGCATTGACTAATTATGTGTTAGACAGACATTTGAGACATTTATAAAATCCAATCACACTTTGTATATATAGCAAGTAAGTCGGTAGAAGCCTTATATATATAACGATAAAAGTTTACAAAAAAGTGTTTTTGTCCGAAGACCAAAATATCAAAAATGTGAATCACATGGCTTCATATACAATAGATCATCAAGGATGTTGCTTGCTATAACATGTGACTCCCTGTGCTACTTTACGAGGCAGTCGATCAATGGAAGAAGATACACCCAATGTGTGGCATTGGTTGTGCCTCGGAACATCATCTATAGAGGCATCAGGGATGTTCATTGTGAGCCCCTCCAGATTTTGTTATGTGTTCTCGTAATCGGCAGCATCTACTCCTTCTACGAAACCTCTCTCCCCTTGACTCTAGATAGGGGATGAATCTAGAGGACGATAAGGTCCCACATCTGCATCATCAAAGATCATTTGATTAGTCATCGGATAAACAACATAAAAAACATTTTATATCTTGAAAAATAACAAAAACATGATATGAACAAAATGTCCTTCTTATCTATGTCCCCCCTGTTATAACCCTATAATTTATAGGATAAACTGTTGATTGTATTTTTTGTCCCTTTAGTGTTTTTGACTTGCAGAGACCACTGCAAAAAGAAAAAGAAAGAAAAGAAAAGAAAAAGAAAAAGAAAATGAGAAAAGAATAAAAGAGGGCATAAAAGAAATTAAATGAAGCCCCATGCAATAACAATGGCTTGGTCCATACAATCTAAGCATGGCCAAGTCCTTTTAAATTGATGTTGATAGGATTAATCAATAAGCTTGGCTAAACTGTTTAAACTTAGTCAAGTAAATAGCCCAGATAGAGAATAAATTTGACCAAATTGCCTAATCTTGGTCAAATAGCCCATAGGTAGAGTAATTTATTAGTCCAACAGTTTAATCTGGGCTAAATGTCATAGGGAAGTAGTTTAGAACTTAGGTTAGGACTTAGGTTAGAGCATAGGTTAGTTGGCTTGATTTCAATAAAACATGCATGATGATCTATGCCGATGCATATCTTTGAAGTTTGAAAGTATGTTACCTGAACCCCATGGTGTCAAAAGCTAGAAAAGCTGAGCAAACCCATAAAAAGGCCGCAAGCCTAAGTCTCCACTACAGAAATGATTTCATGTTGACATATTAAAGAGAGAACATAGATGGATGACCAAGACATCGACGCTTAGATCAACGATTGGGAT
>SNQJ01S0017745.1:292217-306978 GCA_010110895.2 Picea sitchensis
CATTCTCTTTTTAACGATGGGCGGGGGTCTGGAATGAAATGGTTTTCTAGCGGGCCCCATACTCTAACGTGGCAGGAATCTATTGCACTTTCCTAGCATACCATCATTGTATCATGACATCACTTCCACTTTCTTCCCCTAAGAATCCTATATCATAACTATGTCAGTCCATCCCCCCTGTTTCACCTCTCACAAGTCCCCTCACCATTAGTGGTCTCCAATCAACACCCTCCATGTCACCAGGTCATACTCGTCACCCATTTTTCATCTGCCCTCTCAATTCCCCAATGACCCGTTGGCCATTTATTACAGGTTAACTTTCCCGTTAGGCCTATTGATATGTCCCCGCACCCAATGGGTATCAGTTCACCCAAAAATATCCCTGCTCTTTCATTCGCCCATTATTTCTCTTATCCTCACACCAGAAGTTTCCTTGTCCCCTCTCTCTTTCAATCAGCAGCCCAACCACAGCCATTACCACTAACTTTTGTTTGAATTGCAGGTATTCTTCATAGCTATGGCGCCAAAGTCCAAGAAAGAAGAGGTTGGGTAAAATCCTTTCCTCCCTCCTCCGATCGACCTCGACAAGATCCCATTGGCCGAAAAAGATCATCTAATATAAGATACAAGGTGCGAAGTTTATTTCACGGAGCTGCAGTCATGGCTCAAAGACACTTTCTTAGATCAGAACGATGAAATCAGGCTCTGGGAGTCCAATCTTCCTTTATATATTTTCCCCCGGGTCCGCCATTTCCCTGAATTTTCCCTCAAATGCCAAGACCACTACCTTTCTGACCAGAGAGCCATAGTCTCTTCACCGGGAGAAACTTTTTTCTTCATCACCCTAGAGGCCATTGATCAGATGATGCAAATACCCAGAATTGAATCTGCCTCCCCTTTCAATCTTGAAACCATAATAGAGTTATACTAGAAATTATATTTTCCTCAAAGAGCCCAGATATTTGAATTGTTCTTCCCACAGGGCGCTCAGCTTCCCAAATCAAATCCCCTGTATCCTTCCTCCCTGTTCTCAAAAAAGGGAAACCAAGTTATCTCATCACTATGTTGCCTACTTGGTTATTTTTCAGACAAATGGGTGGATGAACCTATATTAGGTTTTCTGTCCATTTTCTCTACAGAGGAAATGCCCACCACCCAGTTCAATTACAACACCTTTTTAGCGGACAACATTCACGAGCAGTTCTCAAAATTTGCCACAGAGGGAATGTTACGGTACTCCTCCATATTGGCTTACATGTTCGTTTGCTTTCAGGTAGATAGGTTCTCTTTCTTGATGAAGAAAATGGACAAGGACAGGAAGTCGCAGGTGGTGACATCTTGGACTTCACTGCTCAGGCGAAATTCCACAGAGTTCAGTTTTAAATAGTTCATCGAGCATTTTTACCACCCAGTGGTGAGCATGCTCAGTGGCAGACTAGAACCAAGAATAAATGAGGAAATTCAGAGGATTTTACACCTCTCAGACCTTGCAAAAACTGGAGATTGGTATCTTTACCAAAATCACACTGAGATCAGGATATATGGATGAAAGTTAGCTCCATACAGGCTGCCCAAGTATTTACCTGTGAGGATATTTTCCCTAGAATACATAAAATAGATGATAAATTCAGACGACATACACTTTGTGTCTCTGAAGAAGAAACAACAACTCAGAATTAAAGGGAAAATAGGATCTTTTATCAGCAATAACCAAGGTGTCGGGGAAGAGGCAGATAGGTTTTTGAAGGAAATGAAGTTTGACATTAGTTTCCTGTGGTAATATGACCCTTGTGGGATCATTTTAGAGATGAGGGTAAAGAATAAAAACATTCCCTATGTTCATTCACCCAAGCTCGAAATCGAGAAATTCGCAAATCAAATGGAGTGGGAGGAGAACACTCTGAAAGAGACAGAAGAGCAATCTCCTTCTCTTATTGTCTCACAAACAAACACGCCTTAGTTTCCAAAGGAGAAAAGGCCCAGGAAGGATTATTCACCTTCTGTCACTAAAGTCTCAGTCGAAGATTTCCAATTATACACCAAGAGGCCGAAACCCACTCCTACAACTGACACGGCTAGTGAAAAGGGAACCCAATCTGATACAGCTATGAAAAATTATCAGTCACCGCTTATCACTAATAGCCAGCAAAACACACCTTCTTATTCATCCAAGAAGTAGACAGATACTTCATTAATCAATCAGCCAAAACAAGGAGGCGTCAAATTGAGCATCTTTGAGAAGTATGACCTGATCAAGAAGAGAAATCAAATGTTGACCAACAGCACTTATGCTCAATTTTGGAAGCAAACATCCACGGCACAGCACAAACTGTTGTCTGCGTTTGATATAAATAAGGGTATAATGCACATAGATTTTATATAGGCCCAGGTGCCCGACCCAAAGGCAATCACTGACTACAAAAGGGAAATGTTTGAGTTCCACACCAGATATGTGCACCCTGTTGATCAAATGGATATGCACAAGAAAACTGGAGAAATGGTTTTCTCCACTTTGGAAACTGCCTCTATTTCGGCTGGTAAACTTCAGGTCTCTCTGAGCAATGTTCAGACATAGTTAAAGTTAGAAAATATATCATCCTTTGTGAAAGATAATAAAATTAAAATGTTGGAAGAATTGGTCCTCAAGATCGGGTATGACCCCTCGAATGTGAAAGCAGCCGAAGAGATGCTTAAAAAGAAAAATGCAGATATAGCATCTCTCAGGAAACAACTGAAACTACCACTAACGGAATATGCACAGGCAAAGGAGATAGTTGAGACAGAAGGTGAAAAGGACAAGATGCTCAAGTTGATCATGGAGCAGAATGCACAGTTGAAAGAGATGGAAGCAGAACTGGAAAGATTAGTGAAGGAGAAAGAACAATCAACACCTATGGAAGTAATTCCATTGAGCGTAGTTCCACTCACCGGGGTAAGTACAGCATCGGTAGCAAAAACCTCCACAGCAAAGATTCCCTCAGCAACTCCAATGACATCTCTGGAAAAGACAGTGGAATTAGCTAAATCCATGGAAGAAATGGACTTATAGGAGACAGAGATTAGCAGACTGAAAAAGGAGTTTGAGGATCTTCATAAACTCAAGTCCTCCTACCAAACAAGCTACTCCATGGAGAAGCAAACATCATACAAACTCAAACAGGAATTGCAGCAGCTTCGAAAGCAATCAGTGGCAGGCAAGACACTCGTTGAGGCCAAGGAAAATATTTGGATGGATATCTCCAAATCCATAAATGAAATATGTCCTATGGTGCAAATCATGTTCAAGAAAAAGGAACTGGTAAAGAGGAGCAGGCAGGCTATTGAAAAAATAAAAGGAGAGTTGGGAGAAATGCCCACAGAAGACACTAAGATCATTAGATTCCTGAATTCAAAAACCAAGGAAGAATTAGAAGATTTGAATATTGAGGACAGGAAAGAAACCATCTTCGAAGTCAAGAGGGTTCTGAATAAGAGAGGGCTTATGTTGCAGTTTGAAGAGAAATTCCAGACCATGGATGCAGGAGTTCAAAGACTTTTCAGTAAGATCGAAGCTCTGCAGAAGAAAGGTCTCCCAGACTTAATGGTCCTAAATGATAAGTTAATGACCCTTCCTGATTATAAACAGAAGTTGTCCACGGTGGTCAAAGATAGTTCAAAATTTTAAGGAATACAGGGCAGCATAATAGGTAAGGTGTTCTTAGAAACTTTGCAGCCAGACATCAGCATACAGCACAAGATCCGGTACATTTTCATCGTCAAACCAACTTTTTCCAAGTACACAGAAATAGATGAAATATACTAAAGATTACTCAAAGTCACTATTCCCATTCAGCTACGATGGGAAGAGCTATGTAATCTGATTGAGTAGGAGATGAGGTGTTCAAGTCTAGTCAGCAATTAGATCAGACAAAGCCATGCATATGACTCACCAACGGCCATCCCCAAAATCAGCTTGAAGAATTCAACACATCATTAACAGCCCCTAAAGTTTTGTATCTTGTTAAGTTAGTTAAATTTAGAATCCATCACATCCTGATCATTTATGGCAGGGTCGTTGTAACTTTTATTATAAATATTTCCCACTTAGAAGTATTGAGGGTTGTTGATATTTATGCCCAAGCAAGCTATAGTCGTTGTAATTTTTATCAAGAAGTCGTTTCAGTAATACAAAGAGAAGTTTCACAGGATTCCTGCATGTCAATTGTTGGTGAAGTTTCTTCTATCTGTGTACAAGATTTTCCTTCTCAGTGACCATATTGTCTTTCTGAATCTGATCTTTAAAAGAAGTTAAAGTTGCATAATTTACCTTCACGTACTCTGTTCTTAATATTTTATATATTTAAATGTTTTTCTTCTGAGGTTATAACAAAGAAACTCTTAAATGATTTTTTTTTATTAACTGATATCTCATTTTTTCAACAATACACCATTTTTATTTCTAAAGAATCCAGCATTAGCACTATCTCGCCCTGTGAAACGAATCTTGTAAAATTGTCTTTGACTTCTATCTTTTAAAAATAGACCCCATAGCCCAATGGAAGTGTTGTTCCTGAGTTTATACTTTAAGGCTTTAAAGTATATTGTCAAGGCATATGAAAGAAACAGAGAGAGCTCAGAAAAAAAAAAAGACTGATAAAAAGGTAAAGGCTATTGTTAGTTTCTCGACTGTCTTTGTTGAAATTCCCAGTTTTCTTGGATACTGATATATCTTTCAATTGTTGCCTATGAATGTTCTAAGTCAACCCGGATATTTGTTGTTTGTAAAATAGTGTTAAATAAATTTAGAGCAATGTTGGTTTGATCCGAGAGACCAAGCTCAATGTTAGGCTTCCTTGTAACTGGTATTGTCATGAAGGAGGAAAGTAAAGGAGGATAAAGTTTTGTGTTTTCTTTTTAGGTTGATTATCTTTATTCCACAATTTAATGAGAATGATGTCAAAACGCAAATAAATAGTATGATCAAATTGTAGGCCTTTTCTTATATCTGAGTTAAATTTTAAAGAAAATAAACATGCATGATATGGAGAAAAACATAAAGCTATTAGAAAAGTGAGGCATCAATTTCAGAGGAATCTCACATTTGAAACATAAGACTATGAAATGGGAAAAATATTAATGAAGCATATGATGTTGAAATCTAAGCATCTACAGGTCTTGTATCTGTTGATAACGGATACAGAGGAAAAACTGTAAATGATTTGAAATAACAACAATAATAATTTCCACAGTAGAGGTTGCACTAAATTGTGGCCAAGCATTCATCAATTAAACATATATAAGAAAGATAAGATGTCAGGGAAACACATAACTCAGAAGTGACAAGATATGGAATCTTCAATCTGCATTTATATTAATTTAGAGCTTCTTCAAAATTACTTCATCAACAATCTTTCTCTGAGAGATCAAAAAGGCATATTTTAGTCTTCGTTCCATGTATTTATACAAGGTCATCCATACTTGATGGTTAACAATCTCCTACTTCCTAGGAGAAAAGTAGTTACAAAACTGCAACCTTAACCATTGCACGATTAACTTTTGTTTATCTATCATTCCAACAATATGAGTTTCCAAACGATACTTCATTGCTTAGTCAAAGTATCTCCCTCCTTTGATGCTACACATTCAATACATTTCTCCAGAAAATGGACAAAGCTTCTAGGAGGTGTTGGAAGATCTTTAGTCTCAAACAGATAAAACTTTCTTTGTACCTTTGGGAATCGGTCTTCAAAACCTTGGTCGGAAAACTTGATCACTTGCAATTTTAAACTCGGTTGTACCAACCATTTTTTTATTAGGTTGACATCGATTTCTTTCAATTGTAAAATTTCAATCTGAATCTTCTTCAAACCTTCTTTGCAGTTCAACTGCTGCTTTTCAATGTTTATCTACTCCAGTGATTCAGAGAAGTCATATTTTTCAATCCCTAATGCTTGCTTATCCAAAGAATCGAAGATTCCTTCACAATCATCTTTGATTTCTTTGACTATATTCTTGCTCTCAGACATATTTGTTTCCCATACCTCGAGCATGATGTCTCCTTTTATTTGTTCCGTGACAGAGAGCTTTATATTTTTCGTCGCCTCTTTATTCCCTAAACATGCAACCGCTTTCTGGAAAGTATTCCTTGATGCTTTATCTTCCTTTTCTAGTAAAATAATATTATCAAGAGATTTTCTTACCTCTTGAAGGTAATTCTAGATGATCCCTATTTTGGAGATCAGTCTATGCTGCTCGGCTTCTATCTTTGTATGCGTTTCCAGCGAGAGGGTCTGGAAATCCTTTAAATCTATAACCCGACCTTCCATCAAATTTAACTTAGCCTATAACTATTCTGCATGCTCCTTTTGCTTAGCAACCTGCGCCTGACTTGCTTGTATCCTCTGGTTCATTTCATCTAGGCTTGATTTGAGTGATTGAATTTCTAGCCTTTCGGTAGCCCTGGTCTACTCCAAGATTTTACTCACCTCTTCTCTGATGTTCTTCTCATCATTATTTAACTGATCTTGTAATTGAGTTATCATGTTATTACTCTTCTTTATCCTCGTGCTCATGTTTCCCACGGTAAAAATGTTTGTTGTTTCCATGGCTCCCATGGAACCTGCTATCTCTATAGAGAAATTCTCCTCCTCCAAATTATGTCCATCTATCAAGACTTTATGTTTTTTTACCATACTCCCCTCCTTCATATACATCTCTTGTTTCAGGATGGCCTTCCTTTTTCTGTTGAAAAAATAATCAGAAGGAGGAAGGTCATCTATGGAGATAGAGGTGAGGTCATCAACAAATAGGGCTCTTGTTTGTGGGAATCCAAAAGCGGACTGTAAGGGGGTTAAGGAAGCTATGGGACTTCCTAGATCTGTATATCCTTTCCCTCCTATCGCCTTAGGCGTATTGACATCAACACCAAGTGATGAAGGGGGAGTAATCTTACTGGACTCAGGAGGTATCCTGGACCTCCTCTCTACTTTTGTCTCTGGTTTTTTTTCTGTAAGGCCTCTTTGTTTTGTGGGGGCCTTTCTGTATCCTGTGGGACTTTTTAAGGATTTCCCTTCTTCTTTGCTTCTTGTTCGAAGTCTAGGGGAACATTTTCTTTCTCCTGGGGGCGGGTGATTTCTTCTCCTTGCAGTACTTTGGGCATACCACTCTGTCTATGCTTTTTAAAGGTCCAAAAACTAGCTTGCAGGTCAAACGACAGTGTTTGTACTCGTTCTAACACCTCTTTATAAGTCTTAGTCCCTTTGAACATGTCATCCCAAGGGGACTCCTCATGTTCATATTATTTCATATTGAAATGGGCTATGTGTTTTCCCACTAACTGGTGAGGATCGTTCTTCTTGTGCTCAAGGTCTACCAATTTGACCCCCTCCAGTGTTGTCGCTTCAACCTTGGAATGACCCAAGTTGAGAAGTGAAAATTTTCCAATCTGAACGGGAAAAAAAGGCCAAGATTTATTTTGAGTTTTCTTTAATTCTAGCTCGATTCCACCTGTTAATATTTGATAAGCTACCTCCCTACACACTATTCTGTCAGGGAGGAATTTTGGGAGCGCATGTGGAGGAATCGAACATCTGAAAACTCTGATGTAGGAGAAATTATCCTCTATAAACTAGTCAGCAATTTCCCAAAGGCTCCCTATGACCAGCTCTGAAATGTGGGGGGGTGCAAATTCGTATAGAATTTGGTGTACTGGTATTACCACAAAATGACAAATCTCATACATTGAATCTTTGGCATTTTCTTCCCAAAGTTTAGAATGATAATCATGAATAGGCTCCGGGTAAGTCGGATTCCAACTTCAATTCAACAAAGGGAAAGGATTTGAGAAGCATATAGCATCCATGATGTATGCAGACATATAAAAGGTTATTGTTTGGCCTTTCGATCTTGCAGTCTGGTACTCCATAACCTCCCTTGCTATGTTATCAGATAAAATCTTATCCCAATTGAAGTTGTAACCTTCTGCGGCCTCATGCAAAAGAGGTACCCATTCCGCTGGGAAGTTGGTAGGACTTTCTTTACCAAAAATCCTACATAAAATCATCGCCACATAAACCATATACTCGTTTAAAGACACCGTGGCGTAAACACCATGTGTGTCGGCCTTGAATTTTTCTATGTTTCTCCACCAGTCTTTTATTATGTTAGGATACATTTAGTCTGACTCAAAACATTCTTTCCTCTGAAACTCACTAACGAAATCTTTATTATAAATGTATTTGGGATAGGAAGACAGTTTATACATTACTTGTATATGTTCTGGTCTGAAGGAGGTAATGATGACCCCTCGACTGTCCAGAATGCTCCTCGTTTGCACATCCACTCTCTCTAAAGCCCAATTTATCATGTCGTTGTAAGTCAGGAGTCTTGGACACGTAGCCACCTTGTGAAGTTCAAACTCTACTATATCCCGGAGTTTGTTGTCGTCATCATGGGGGAAGTTCTTAATCTCATAATCAAGAGTTTTGAAAATCTGCCTCCAGGATTTTATGGAATCGATGGCATGCTATATTGTATCAGATACAACATCTTTGTCTAGGCTCGATACCTCTGCAACTTCCTCATTTTTCTCGGTGGCCTTCTTGGGCGCCATGGTGGTTATACTGGACCAGAAACCTGTTTACAGAGAAAAGTGTATAAAACTGGACAAATGTGACTCGCTACAGGGGTAAAGGTTAAGAATGAATTTCGACACACAGGACCTTTATTAATCTCTAAATTTGTGTTGTAGCGAGTGTACTGATACCATCGATGAAAAATAAATTCTTTAATTTGAAAGATATGCTTAGAGATACGAATTCACGTCAAAAATATCTGCATTTACCCGTTATTAATATTGTTGTATATCAGCGATTTCGAAGCTGAAAACCCAAAAATCACTGCCTTCCTTAATTCCCAAAAAGAAAAAAGCAACTTAGTCATCATTAATCGTGTTTTGAAAACAGTTTAATCTTTTAATCTTAGGGTTTGTTTAAAGAAAATGTGATTTCTCATTTCGGAACTTCGGGGATCCTAGCAACAGGGGATATGTCACAAGTAAACCCCGGATCATGAAAATGCGATGGGATTAGCGAGGCGCAAAACACGATTTCGCATTCCAGAACTTCAGGGATCTTGGCGACAGAGGATATGTCACAAGTAAACCCCAGATCATGAAATTGTGATGGGATTAGCGAGGCGTGAAACATGATTTCGCATTTCGGAACTTCGGGGATCCTGGCGATAGGGGATATGTCACAAGTAAACCCCAGATCGCAAAAATGTGATGGGATCAGCGAGGCACCAATCATTTGTATTAAAAAACTTTAATTAATCATGATTAGTGGACAATTACTTTTAAATTTTTTACTTTTCAGAAAATCAAGGACCAAGAGTTCGAAGGAGAAGAGTTTGAAAATGCTTTAGCAGAGAGAACGTTGAATCGTGAAATACTGAGGGAGAGATAATTGTGTTTAGGGATTTGATTAATTACAAATTAAAGAGTGCTTTGTGGTAAACAACAGAAAAAGTAACGTTCATTCCTTCCCTCTTTTTACTTTATAATTCTTACTATTTTGAAATGGCTTCGAGATTTCGGCACCAGGAAAAAGGGATAGTTGAAGATCACACCTCAAGAAGAACCGAATTTCGAAACCCGAAAAGGAACGGGTGATTCTGACACCTTTCTATTTCGGACAAAGGGCGGATCCATGGCTTAGGAAAAGATGAAGCTTCATTTTTAAAGGGTGGAAAAATTAATCTTCGTGTCAACATTAGGCTCCATCGGATCTTGTCTCCTTGTGGGACGAGAAGAACATGTAGAGCAAGTGCCTTCATTGGGTAATGGAGTCAAAGATTTGGCTCTGTGAGACAAATAAGGAGAAAAAAATGAACAAGATTAGGGTCTCAGCGTCAACCTTGAAAACTCTACAAAAACAAAAATTTGGACTATCCCGAGCCAGGTTTTCAATAGATTTCTTATCCCAAAGCTAACCTCAAAATTGTGTAAGATAATCAAAACCCAATTAATCAATCTTATCAAGATTTTTGTGATTCTGTTTGCATCAAGGCAATTATTTACAATGTGTTTGATAAGCAGATCTTAGAAACCTACGATAGAATCCAGCTGAAAATAAGAGAAAATACCAAAGTATCTTTTAACTCACGTATAACAACTTTTATCAGATATGAGGATATCGCTTCACTGCCAGCAAGCCTGTTCAGTACCTTGGTGAAGTTATCCGACTTCCCACATTGAATTTCCTTTCACCACTTCATTTTTCACAAGCATTTAAATGTTGAGATGAGGGCAATCAATAAGTATGAATTTCCTTTCTTCATCTCTTTGAACTAGATGAGGGCAATCAATAAGTATAAATTTCCTTTCACCATCTGTCCGTATAATTTTTTATTTATTTATTTATTTATTGAAGTGGGGGCAATCAATGAGTATGCAATACATTCAGGAAGATATA
The DNA here is from genome assembly GCA_010110895.2 of Picea sitchensis. Taxonomy (NCBI): domain Eukaryota; kingdom Viridiplantae; phylum Streptophyta; class Pinopsida; order Pinales; family Pinaceae; genus Picea; species Picea sitchensis. The sequence goes on from SNQJ01S0017745.1 coordinate 302,669, forward strand.
TGTTTAAAAAAAAGGATCAAAGTCTGTAAACTCATTTAAATCACTCTGGGTCAATCTTCTCACCTGCCTTCAAAAATCAAGGGTTTCAGAGGACTTCTCAATGAAAAAAATTTGACCTTTAGTCTAGGGAACTTCCTTGAGAAAAACCAATCATTTATTCCTGTTAGGATAACTAATAAGGTTGGGATTAACCTAAACATGTTTACGATCTAGCCAGAGTCAAAAAACGAAAAACACAACCTGCTCTCTTTCTTGAAAATATTTTCGAGAGTTTCCAATGACCGAAGCGAGACCCCTCCGTTCTCAGGAAATTTCATTGATTAGACGTCTATGATCAGGCGAGAAAATGATTTATTGTGGCCAAGGAGGAGGGTAAAGGGGTTTAGGCAAGCTACTGTACATATGGTTGTTCTTAGATTATTTTTTATTTATTTATTTTTTTTAAAGAAAATGGGATTTCATACCTTTATGAGCTCTTATATTGCCAATCCAAAGATTATTCGTTCATTACCTTTTTCATTGTGAGAGGCTTGATATGAGTACCTGTGTGTTTCAGGACTTTCAGTACCTCAAGTCTGTTGTCTCGCGATAAAATTTTCCTGCGAATAACACAACATTACAGTCCTTAGGAAATGACATGAAAGAAACTTTTGTTTATTTTATTTTATGTACATGTTTTAATCTATATATATATATACAAAAAGCATGAAAACAAACTGGTATATACAATGATAATTTAGAAACACATTATTGCATGAAGTGTTTGAGATGTCGCCCATTTACAGGGGCATTAAGAATGTTTCCATCCACGTTTTCTAATAAACAAGCATTTTTTCCTTCCAAGGCCGAAATTATGTATGGACCAGACTAGATTGGATCGAATTTGCCATGTTTTCATGTGTCTTCCTTTCTAGCTTCCCATTTTAAGACCAAGTCGCCAGGGAGAAATTCTCTATCTTTCGCTTTCTAATCGAATAAGGCTTTCATTTTGTCCTGATACCTTTGCAACCTTTCATTTACTTCGGCCCTATTTTGCTAAACTTCGACCAGCTGGTTTGATCTCCTGCTAACGTCATTGGGCTCTTCATTGGAATCTTGCCATATTTTCATTACTGGAAGAGAAAGATTTATTTTCAAAACGACATCAGTTCCATATACCATCTAGAAAGGGGAAATCCCGATTGATCTTTTGGTACTTATTATGTTGGCCCATAAAGCATATTTTAGATGGGTATGCCACGCTTTTTTGTTTTCAGTCAAAACCTTTTTTATCATGGTAATCAGGCTTTTGTTGGATGATCCATCCAGACCATTTCCTTGTGGGTAGTAAGTTGTGGAGTGCCCTAGTATGATGTTATATTTTCGACAAAAATTTATCATGGCCATCGATTTAAATGCTTGTGCATTGTAAGTGACTATTTTTCGAGGGAACCCAAATCTGAATAAGATATTATATTCCAAGAAACCGATTACTACTGAGTCAGTTGCATTCCTTGTGGGGATAGCTTCTACCCACTTAGTGAAATAATCAGTAGCAATTAGGATCCATTTTTGTTGTGCACTGGAGTGTGGATGAATTTCTCTGATGAAATCAAGTCCCCATTGCTGAAACGGGGCTTCAGTTTTAACTGGAATCAGGGGTAAAGCTAGGACTCTTTGTTTTCCTGTGAACAACTGGCATGGAACACAATTTCAAACTTTAGTGTTCACTTCTATAAACAATTTGGACCAGTAGTATCTAGCTCTTAAGATTGTATATGTTGTTGCTCGCCAAGCATGATGTCTTCCACATACTCCGACATGGAATTCATCTATAACCCCTTTTGTTTCAGTATCAACTAAGCACCTCAGTAGAAAACCGAAGGGGTCTTTCCAAAACAACTTAGCATCTATGATACAGTATTTTACCGCATGTAACTTTAGCATCCTAGTTTTTTACGGGGTCAACTCACTAGGACATTGATGTTGGCAAATGTTTAACAAGTAGCGTATGCTTGTCATTGATGGCAAGTACAAAAGTGGAGATGGCAGGATAAGAAGGATAAAATCCCTTGGGGATTTGGACTTGAAATCTCAGGAGGAACAGCGTTGAGGAAAACGCACGCAGCAAAGATCAAGATAGAGGAGTTTGCAGAGGAGAAGGAAGAAAGAGATCCACAGCCATTAGATCCCATCCAAAATTCTCGACAGAACGAGAGACGTTATATTTGGTGCAAGGTCGCCGACAGCTGTCAGATCTGCAGAATCTGTGAGGGGGATAAGCCTCGGGAGAAAGAAGAGAAGTCCTGACACGAGGAGTTTTCATCAGGATATCAGCCATCGGGAGATCGAAGGTCTCAAGGTCGTGAGAACTGGGACATTGAAAGTCTTGAAATCCCGACATAATCGGGACCGTCCATTTGGAAGGACGCGTGGCAGCGATCGGGCGCCACTGGGAGAAGCTCGACAGGAGACTTCATCGGAGAATCGAGAATCGGAGTTTCACGAGTCCCGTGAATAATTGCATCAGACATCGCGAAATCGCAATACGCGATTTCCCGATAAGGCATATAGCGTGTGGGCCACCCAGGAGTCAGTGGAGGACAGGTGGCAGGTCAAAGGTCGGGAGCCGTCGGAGGACCAGCGTATCGGGAATCGGCAAATCAGTATTCCCGTGGACGAAGGATCGGGGAAATCCCTAGAGGAAACCCCGACGAGGAAGTCAAGGATCGGCATATCGCGGGTCAAAGGGGCATATGCACATTGACATCGTAAACCCCGAAACCCTGACAAGAGGTATGGTGGCGGTCATGTGATAGCAGGTCACATGGACCATTGTGTAGCCGGAAGGGGCTAAAGCTCGGGAAAGGAGCACATCGGGGATCGGAGAATCGGGGGTTCCGAGTACATGTGCATCTCGACACTGAAAACGCCGAAACCCCGATAGAGGGATATAAGGTTGCGGTCTTATGGTATATGGTCGTATGGACTAGGGCATAGCTGGTAGGGGATAGCTCATAGAGAAGGAGCTCATCGAAAATAGGGGATTCGAGAGGACAGTGACTCTCGACAGCATAAAGTTCGAAACCCCGAACCCCGATATCAAGTCGGGGAAAACCACGGTTAAGTGTAGAAAACCGTGAAGGTTAACAGGACCTGTGGATCGGGCATTTACAGAGGGATTCCATTGGAGGAATCTAAAGAGTCGCTTCGGCTTAGCATCATAAGGAATGTGAACGAAATGGGTAAATAACGCAAGAACCCATCAGAGTTAATCCAACGATGGAGGTGAAAATGAGCATATCGGAGGGCTAATGTTGATCCTCACATTGTAACTGCTAGTAACCATTGATGGTTACTACCAGAGGATGCAAAGAGACTTCGGTGTGATTTCCAGAGGAGCAGAAGAGTCACATGGAATCTGCCAGTGGAATGAAGATGACTCGTGGAGGCGATTGACAGCTGGATGGGATTGAGGCTGTAACTGAAACAGAGAAGACGAGATCGACTGTCACAAAGAAGACAAAGAGTCTCAACTGCAAGAGGGGCTGAGGAATCTCAACATAACATCCAGTGATGTTGAACGCGTGGGAAAACGGCCAGATAAGATGAAGAGTCACGATGATAATCAGACAGAGCACTCGAGAGGTGGAGGATAACGATGCAGAGTCAGCATGCAGAGGCATTGCGAACACTGCATGCACAAGGTGCACAGAAGCTATAAATACACGGTATAGAGAAGAGATGGGGTTGTTGTTGCTATTGGAGTTTGCTGTGATTGTAGCTGGTGAAGATGATTCATGTGTGAAGAAGATGGAGAGTACAGCAGCTGAATTGAAGAGAAGAGGATATGTGCAGTGAATGGGTATGGCACACAAAGCTTAAAAGGTAGAAGAACAGACAGCGAAAGTGATCTGAACAGAAAGGCAATGAGGCAGTCAGAGCAAGGAAATGGAGCAGAATAGTGATAAGTTAGGTAAGCCATCGTCGAACATCATATCACTGTAATAAATTCAGTAGCAAAGATTTATATTTCAGGGTGGTTGGGAGGAACTAGGGAGGACTGGTGTCCTCAAAGGTTCAGGTGGGTGCTTGAACACAGGGATTTGGTGCTTCCTTCTAGTTGGTGCTAGACAAACTAGGGAGTTGGTGCTTCCTTCTAGTGGGTGCTAGAGAAACCAGGGAGTTGGTGCTTCCTTCTAGTGGGTGTTAGAGAAAACAGAGAGGTGGTGCTCTCAGAAAGTTGCAGCTTGCAAAACAGAGGTTGTACCCTCATTATGAGTTGGTGCTCATATGTATGATATTGTAAAGATTGTAACCATTACTTATCA
>SNQJ01S0017746.1:1866-15923 GCA_010110895.2 Picea sitchensis
AGTCAGAGGAAGGGTTATCTGTAGGGATATGCAGCTTGGTGCAGAGTGTCGAAAAGACAGATTCAAGCTGGGTGGTCAGGTCTTGTTTGATTTCCTCCATTGAGGACTGCATGGTTGTATTGATGGAGACAACATTGGCACTGAGTTGTTTCACTTCTTGTTGGGTCTCGGTGAGACTATATTGCAAGGTATTGAAGCGAGCTTCCAAGTCTTGGCTATGGGTATGGGCCATGATGGATGAGGGAATTGAAAAGGGGCGGGCGGGGTCAAAAATTTTGCCGAAAAATGATATCTATGAATGTGATAAGAGCAAAGAGATGAATCCAATGGAATAGGTCTCAGATAATGGTGAAAACAATTCCAGACTTGCGGAAATGCCCAAATGCTTAACCAGGAAGAAATGTGTAGTTACTTGGAAACCTGAACACAGTTACACGGTAATAGATCTTGCATGTTTTAATTTGTTTATGTTTTTGTCCCCAAGGGTTAGGTATTCAAGGGTTCTATAGACAAGGGTTTTCCCTGTGCTATAGCTCTCTGATATACATGTGGGTCCAACAGTAGTACTCGACCCAATATCTCAGGGAACTAACTAAGGAGGATAGACCGTACCCTTATCCGTACTACCCGACTACCCAGGCACTAGAGAGTATCTTCCTGAGTGGTGTTCTCAATGGAACTATAGCAGTCAAGTGGCCGATCGACTTATCTAAAGAGGGCTTCATGAAATCTAGGTCGATCCATACACAGGTGTTGTCTGATGCGCTACCACTCGAAGGGGTACCAACAGGGGTTACAATGGTGGCCAACAGATGTGCGCTTAAGAACCACTTGTATTTCCTGTGTGTATGAATCCCTCAACCATGGTTTTATGTGTGTAATGATAGATCTCTATGGCTTAAAGACGCTGGAATACATCTCTACCCTGGAAAAAAAAATCCCACAATTTCTGCCAAGGAAAGTGATCTGATACCACTTGTAGTATACCAGATATAAAAAGTATGCAAAACATAAATAAAATGCTAGAAATGGCAGAATAACAGCAATATAACCAGAACAATCACCACAATAACAATAAAATGATATAAGAATAACAACAGAAATAACACTTTGATTATGAGAGCAATGTTCATGGGCCTCTTCGAGGGGGCAACCTCCAGTCGAGCAGAGCTCTATTACAATAATCTCTAAGCTAGGGTTCTCATACCCTCGACTCCTATTTATACTAAATATGTCTATCAAAAGAAGCATCTAGGGGAAGATCCTTCTAGAAGCGGAAGCTTCTATTAGGTCTTCGTACATTCGACTTATTCTATTTTATTTCAAGGCCTTCTTAATATTGACCTTTATTACATCCGAATATATTGTTCTACCTATGTGTGGGTTAGGACACTAACAGCTGCAGAAATGTAGAAGCTTCATAATCAGATCAAGGGGCAGCTGCAAAATAGAAATGAAAAATATAAACGCAGAATTGATCAGCATAGGAGAGAATTTTAGTTTGAAGTGGGAGATCAAGTCTTAGCACACCTAAGAAAGGAAAGGTTCCCAATGGGGACATACAACAAGATGACGCTGAAAAAGATAGGACCATGCAAGATCCTAAAGAAATTTGGTGCCAATGCTTATGAGATAGAGTTTCCAAAGGACGTGGGCATATCGCCCATATTCAACGTTTCAGACCTGTATCCTTATAGGGAAGACGACGTAGAAGAATCAGAAGATCAGAAAGAGATTCGGTGGGAGAATCAGATGCCTGTAGAAAAAAAGCCACAGATGGAGAAGATCATTGATCAGAGGATCAACAAGAAGACCAGGACAAAGACATACCTTGAGTATTTGGTAAAGTGGAAGGGACACCCAGTAGAATATGCCAGTTGGGTAAATGAAGTTGATATCCAAAAGCATGGAAAGTCAGTGCAACAGCTCATGGACATGAGTCCATGAATTTTTGTCCAGGGGAGTATGATGAAGGAGAATTGTCAGCAAGCACACATGGAGAGACAACTCAGTGCATTAACGTGCCTTTGAATCAATTCAGAATCTTAACGCTGGCATTTCCTGCAAATATTTTTCTTGAGATGATTGAAAACTGAAGAAGATTAGAATGCTTGGGAGCTGAATGATCACGATTGATATGGGAGTTTCACTCCTAGACTTTAATGTAACAGAACTTAAGTGGTAGTTAGTTTTTTCTAGAGTAGATAGGTAGTCGGAGGGAACCCTAATATCCCTCTGGGATAAGTAGGAATATTGTACGCCCAAATGAGGTTGTTGAACATGGAGGGTAGTGGAAATTTGTTAGGAGATGGATGAATTTTAATTGTTTCTTTTCATAGCCATAGTTTTTTTTACATTTAATGAAAATAATAGAGGAAAATTGATCCAAATGTGTGTGGAGTTGTTGTTTCTAAACTCTTCCCTATTATTTTTTGTTTCCATGAATGAATGAGTTATGTTATTGAACATATGATACTGTGAAGTATCTTGATAAGTTTCAATTGTTTCTCTTCACTGAGTTCATGTAAGGTGTACATATAGCCCGTAAGGAGTGCATTGACAGAGTCTGCTTCGACTCAGAAGCTCATAATATATATTGTGGAACTTCCATTTGCAAGGAGTGCGAAGGGACTATTGCAAGGTGTGCACAATCGCCCGCAAGAAGTTAAATCTTGCGTGAAAATTTGTTGCAAGGAGTGCATGGATTCAGAGTTCGACTAAGTGTCAAAGTAACCCTCTAAGGAGTCAAAGGATTCAAGAAATATAGCTCAAGAGAGATAGCAGAAGAAGTATTCAAAGGGAGTGAAGCTCTGAAGGTTTCACGAGTTATCGGTCAAGATCCATCTAGAAGGGAGAAGAATCGCTCCAGATCATTGGATTTGGTAAAAGTGCACGAGCTTTAAGTCTTTGTGTGCACACAGGAGCAAGGATTCTCCAAATTCCCGAAGAGGTTAGGGACCGTCCATCATCCAGAGAGACAGGTGACGTAAGATCTGTAATTTCGAGTGAAAGCACTCCGAGAGAGAACAAGTGTGTAGGATTTGAAACTCCCGAAGCTCAAAGAGCCGAAGAAATTTGCAGTTGTCGATCTATGGGGGGAACATGCATCGATAGATCATCCACTTTGGTTGAAAACACTTCAGAAGAGAACAAGTGTGCAGGAGTTGAAACTCCCGAAGCTCGAAGAGCTGAAGTGAACTACAGTCGTCGATCTGTGGGAGACACGCGTCGACAGATCGTCGACTTCAGGTGAAAGCTCTCTGGGAGAAATTGGGCATGGAGGAGTTGAAACTCCGGAAGCCTAAATAGCCAAATTGAGTCGTGGCCGTCATATCCAGAAGGACACGTGGAAGAGATCCATGAATTTTAGGCCAAAGCACTCCAGGAGAAAGAGAAGGGGGAGAGTTTGAAACTCTCGAAGCCCGAATAACTGAATTGGTCTATGGTCATTGATCTGTGAAGGGAGATCGACGGTGGGGAATCGTTGTGGGGCGAGGAGGTGAAATTAGCAGACGTGCTAGTTCACAGCCCGTAATTCACCAACGCCATTGATCTGGTCGGGATGGGGGATCAACGACCACGATTAGATCGAGGTGGGTGAGCACTTTTCTGATTGCAGAGATAGAGCTCTCCGATGAAGAGTGAGCACGTTGGCTCCCTGCAATCACTCTGAACCATCGATCGATGAAAAAGTTGGTAATGACTGGATCATGACTGTGAAAGTCCCGAGGGTGATAACAAGGCCTGTGTTTGATTTAGTCTGAGACCAATAAGGTCTTAAGGAGACAATCCAACACGAGGAGATTAATATCTTTGACTGAGAGGTCGTGCAGCCCCGAGGAAGAGTAGGGGGGTCTACATCAAACACCTACAAGATCTCCTCATGGCACTTCAGTGTGAACTTACGATATGGTTGACGATGATACCCAAATTGTGAACGTTCCTTATTTATATATGCATAGACAACAACACTTGGCATTCATGCTTCCCTTATACAAGCTTACTGGAACTTTCCTTTAATATGGCAGACTATATCTTACATGAACCAAGAGAAAAACAACCACATATGTTTAAATATATCTGTGGTTTTTATATATAACGATGTGTAGTGCACTAAGAGCACCCCCGTGGGCTCCTCCTCCATGTGGCTTTGTGTTGTCATTGAACTTGGATGTTAATACACAGAGTTCTTATGTATTGACACATCTTTCATATCAAATCAATGGAGAAAAATGAGCAGAGGCGGTAGATCACCATCCAAATGATCCTCAAAAGAAAACTTATATGCTAGCATGGCGACCCATGCATAATCTTGTTGACATATGCACAATAAATCCAACACCTGGCAGATTTGCGTGAAAACTAGTAGTGTTGCATAAAAGACATGGTTTAAGAAGTGTTCCTTTGCATTTTGATATATGTTGCATGGCACTCGTGCTCTCAAACTGCGGTGCTAACACATTCCATTAATCTTTTAATGCGTTGAGCAGATAGTTAAATCCCATTGTGGGCTCCTCCCCATGATGACTTGTGTTGTGTTGCTAACTCGCCTTGTGTGTTGATTGCAGGGGCACTTGGCTCTGGAGATTGGCCCTCGGGCCAATATTGTTTTACCGAAATGAACATGAAAAAAGACTGACCATTTGCCAATGTTGGCTCTTGGCTATATACAATATTATACAATAACATAAGCAGTCTAGATATGGCCTGAAAAAAAATATGGCGAAGAATTCGAGGATTTTTAGGAAATGATATGATGTTTTATAATGGCGCTACAAGAATTTCATCGATGCAAGAATGCCACTTTTCTATTAGCGTGCCTGTATCCAACACATGTGTTGTTGGAACATAACACCAAATTTAAGAAATTTTCCCCTGTAGATTAGGGTACTAACAATACATATAGATCAAAGAATTCATTTGTTACTTTATGACAAACTACAACATGGTATTTTGGAATTGATGCATATTATATACCAACCAACTTAACAACCATTAGATCGACCATTGATTTGTGGCCTTATGATAACTAATCCCAAATCCATCATGAAATCCATTTGGGATGTCTTTATAGCTGTGTTTCCATATAATTTGAATTTGAACATGTGGACTATGGAACCGTGCACGCAACATTACTTTTTAGAAGTGGAGCCCATTTTTGTTGGATCACCCTTAACTTATGAGTGCAAATAACCTCATGGATGATCTGTTGGCACGTTGATGTGGCAAGGACATGTGTTACCTTTCTACTGGCATGACAGGTATTACTATGAGACTCTGAGATTAGATCTAGACCGTCGATCGGAGGTGCACCATCAGAGTGATCTGGACCATCAATAAGAGGTGCATCCATTGGAGCAATCAAAGTTTGAGTCCCAATAAGACTCTGGCGAGGGACTCCAAGATTGGATCTAGACCATCCATCGAAAACTTTGAAACAAATGAGGGTCATTGATTGGATGTGCTCAAAATCCAAAATTGGCTAAGGCCTCATCAACGTCATGTTGATGTTGGTCTCGACACATGGTCTCTTTCTATTGGCCCATGTTTGCATTGATGTGGCAAAGGAGCATGATGTGTGTCACTCATTTTTTATGTATTTTCCTATATCTTTGGTGGATTTCAAGTGTCCATGTGGCAACTTCTGATTGGCCTAGTGCCTGGAATGCTTCGGGATCTGGAATAGATTTGGACCATCCATTTGAGTGAGTTTGGTCGGAGGTGTAGTTCTAAAGCAACTCCGAAAAAGGGGACTCTGATGAGGTATACTTAGGGTTGATGTCAACTTGGACATGTGGTGCCCTTTAATTTGACCTTGATGGCACCGATGTGGCAGAGGGTATGCCACATGTCACCCATTTTAATGTGTTTACATGTGCATCCAGTGGATTCCATATGTCCATGTGGCAGTCATTGGTTGTTCCATGTCAATGTTGATGTGGAAGGGGGTATGTCATGTGTCACCTAGTTTCAATATATTTACTTGTGTATGTGGTGGGTTCCACATGTCCACGTGGCATCCATTGGTTGGGAAGCTTCAAGATCGGGGAAAAGATTTGGACCATTGATCAGTGATACCCCATTATATCGATCAAGGGTTATGTCACGAGGGAGACTTTTATGAAGGAGAATCCAACGAGGGAAACTCCAATGCTGACTAGAACCATCGATCTTACGTGTGCTCACTTAGAACTATCTAATTTGGCCGGGCTCTGCAATACTACTAGTGTTTGGTTTCTGACAGTTGTCTTGTGGTAATCCCCTCAATTAATAAAATTGAAGTCCTTTGGGGGGCATGCTAGGTCCTTTTTGACTTGTGATAAGTGCCCAAGTTCTTAGATTTTACATTAGGTTCCTTGGTCATGGATTTTAAAAATGAAGATTTTCAAATGGAAACAAAGAAATAATGGGCTAGACTTTGACTCATAGAAGGATAGGAATACTTTGTGGGATTATCCAAATTGGAGATTTTGAAGGTGAGAAATTTAGCAAAGCTTGTGCAAATTTTGCGAAATTTCAAAAATTTGGCGATGTGAATTTATGTTACAACACTATATATCAACTCATTCAGAAACTCTTATAGAAACTATGTTGCTATAATATGTTCCAACATAAATTGTACATATCAATTTTTCTTTTACACTTGATGCAAACAATTACTCTCACCACCTTTTCTTCGACGGTCATATCTATTTGAAAGTTTTGTTAATTACAAACTGAACAAAATACTTCTAGGACCAAAGTTTAAAATATACTCTAGAAACCACCAATACAAAGATCATTTGCATCATACACAATCCACATTTGCAACAAGAGTTCTCAAAATTAACAAATATGCATTCACAATAATTACAAAATGAAATTAACAAAACATTCATACAACTTCAAGAATTTTGCATACAACAATCTTTTACACTGTTATGAAATAATGTTATCAATCTGTATAAAAATGAATAACATCTTTACCCTTTTGTCCTTTTGTACTATATAACTAGCATATATATAAAATACAAATCCATTACATCGATGTATTTGGGCAAAGAATTTTCACATTTTGGGTACTAGCTTCTTGGCTTTTTTAAGAAAAAAAAAAAGTGTTGTGTGTTTTACAATCATTGTTCAAATCTATAAAACTATTTTTTGCTACTTTTCATTTTTGACAAACTATCATAAGATTCTTCCTTTAATCAACTTTTTTAAATGCACAAAGTCAGACTCAATTATCTTCAACGTACATTGAGTCTAAAGCACTGATACAAGAAATTGAATAATCACGGTTTTTCTTTCCAATTATCCACCCATATATACGAACAATTTTTAGAACCGTATTTGTTTCTTGACCCAATGTAAAAATGGCAGTTTGATACTTTAGAATCAACCAGCTCCAAAATAATAGGAAACCTTTGTTGTATATTACTAAGACAAATCATAAGAAGATAAACTTCACTGCTCTTAGAAATTCAACTAATACAATTTTAAGTGGCAAGAGTTAAGAATGTCTTTACAAGAGACATTAAAGAATCTTTGTGACAAGAACAAACGGTTTTATGTTGGCGTATAAAACCTTAAACGACAAAGCCAAATGTAAGTTTTTCATGTGTCTTTCAAATTCAGAAGTCTTTAAAAAAATTGCTCATTTTTTTTTTAAAATGACTTAATCAATGCTTTGTATTTCATTACATAGAACTCATGTATCATAATTAAAAAAAACTCTCAATGCATAACAATAAATTGTGACCAATATTGAGCTTTATCGATTATCTTTAGGACAATATTGACATCTACATCAACATGTCTTACAAAACTAAGTTTTCTTTATTTTTTTATAATAGTATTTAGAACTCTAAAAAATTGAGTGTTTTGTAAAATGCAATTTAACAATTTTTACCTCTTTTTTAATTTCAAATTTTTAATTTCGAACTAAATTGTATACTTGTATAGAAAAAACAAATGTCCATATAAAAAAATTAGTATTTCATAATACAATGAACTCTTAAACTTTCTTTACTATCCTCATTTTATTTTGTCCTTGAAATTAATTGCAGCAACTCATAAGTTTCTAGTTGGTGCAGCCTTTGGCAATGGCTTCTTCTAGTAAAGATGAGATTCCCCTCGATGCAAATATAACAAAATAGTAGCAAAGGAAATATTTTTCCATTCATTTCAAAATTACCCTTTTATGTACTTTTTAGCAATCGTTTTGGTGAATGCTTCAAAATTAATATACTTCAATGCATTTATATCCAAAAGAAGACAATCCAAAAATCTTGTGAAATTTTGTTTTTCTTTTCCACTCTCACTACATCTACTTAGATTCTTGATGATTTTAATACATTATTATAAATAGATTAGAACAAAATTTGTTGTTTATTTACAATAACTTTGTTTTTACAACATACCAATAAATCTTTCTTCATAGGTTGAAGAAATTGAAACAATTGTAGAGAAAACAACATCTAAGATGTAAGATTTTTATGTATAATTGTCAGCTAGTAACATCATCTTTTATTTGTGTTATGTTGTATTGAAAAGAAAAGAAACTCTGAAAAATCAATAGATAGCATGTTAACCTAAAAGAATAGAATACAACCATAATAACTAAACATTTAGTACAATGTACTAAAACCAAACCTATTTTTTATTGCAACTCATAATCCCTTGACACATCATGTTCTATTATTGTGAAACTATTCATACATATCCCAAGGAAAGTCTTTGAGGGTGATGTGTTCATCCTTTATGGAGTAGGATGCAATAAAATCATTAATTCTCCAACAAAAGCAAAACATGTCCATGTTGATCTCATAGACAAACATGGACAAATGACTATAACAATGAATGTTGTAAATGACCTAATTCTAGAATTTGTTCCTTAATTGACACTTGGAATGATTGTTCACATTAGAAACTTTGGCGTGTGACATAATACCTCGTTTGAATGAAGATGTGAAAAGTATTGTATTGTCTTGAACACAAGCACATCAATTGAACAAATTGTAAAAGTTTGCATAAACATTCAACTTTTTCTTGACACAATTTCAGCCGCTCTAATTTCTTCATTCATATTTTATCTAGTTGGATATATTGTTTCTATCGTCACAATTTTCGACAAAATAATAATCAATATGAACTATTTATGAAATATGGACAACTAGAACAAAGCAAATTAACAGTAAGTATTATCTCTTGCCAACCAAACTACATGTACTTTACATTCACTATATTATATTTCCATGAGTTTCACTCTTTGTTTACTAGTCTTTTGCAACAATTACAAAGATCATTGCCATTCTTTCCTTTTCAGCTATAGTTGAATCATTTTTACAAGGAATTTTTTCTCTCAAGTACAAGAGTAGTTAGCTTTCCAAATCTCCCCGATGTTTTGATTCAAGAATATGGTTCGCAATGGCCCTAAAGAAACTTTTACCATGCACACTAGACAATGAACATTTATCATGTTTTAAATGGCGAAGACAACAAGTATAAACTATAGACTATTGTTGGTAACAACTTAGGTAACAATGTTTTAACAAATAATTTGCTCTTCAATTTCTCTATTTGTGACAATCCAAGTTTTTCTCTCAAATTTCAACCCATATTTTCTTAACAAATGTCTAATTTACATATAGATTGAAGGTGTCCTTAATGAAAAAAGAACTATTTCTACCACATTTTGAACCTTTTCGCACTGATTGCAAACAACTACTACAAGCATATTTTCTTGTATTAGAACCATTGACTAAATGTTCTCATTATCAAGCAAACAAGTCATACTTCTATGACCATAGATTAGAATGTACACTAGAAACCATGATTATTTGTTTCCTACACAACCTATAGTTATAACAATTGTTCCCAATATTAACAAAAACATCTTTCCAACAATATGAAAATGATATTAGTCAAACATTGATTCAACTTCAATAGTTTCTCCTACAAGGATCTTTTACACTTTCAGTGAACAATGTTATCATTACACATACAAATCATTAAGGTCGTGTCCTTACTGTTTCATTGTACTTGTGTACCATAACAAATGCATTGCATGACTATTTTATAAAAATAATTTAACATTTAGAATATTATGTTCTTTGCATATCATTGTTTCTAGAAAATAAAGATAAAAATCGTCTATTGTATTTTTGAAGGCTTGTTTCATTAAATCGTTACTATTATTTATTAATAGCTCAATTCCCTTTAAAAATGTCTCCAGCCTTATCCACTGTAGCCTCGCATCTCCAATGGAATTCTACATTTTTCTTTTGTTATATATGAAAACTACATTTTCTTTGTTTGAAATGCTAAAGATATTTGCATTACCTTCTTTTAATCACTTCATAAGCACTTTATACACATTTTCTGCAATTGCTTTCTTGCAAACTTCACTTTATTGATTTTTATATTACAATGTTCTATAAATACAACACTAAAAACTAATATACTTCTGTTTTTTTAGGGAATGCTAAAAATATCTATGCAGCAAGCACATAATGAATGTTAATCTAGCCCTCATGTCACTAAGTTGTTGCCAACAGTACCAAAAAAATAGAAAACTATGTTTACTATTGTTGCTTGTTTATCAATTTTATGTTTTGCAAATTTCTATAATTTTTTTAAAAGTTGCTAACCAATAACGATTTTGAACTTTTACGACATTTTTTTTTAGAACTACTATGTCAACTAGGGAAAATGTTTGTTGAGATTGATGTTCATATAGACTTAAAGTATATAGCATGAAACTTTTACCCTTTTGATAAATTCGATAAATCATATATTGTCCTTCGTAGTCTTGTTTTCAAAAAATAGGTGTATATGAAATATTTATTGTGAACAATCAAAATAAATCTTTGTTATTTATTGACATGATTTTGTTATTAAAGAATAATTGACATTTATTCCTACTAGTTAACTTATCACACTTCTTCTTTTTCATTTTGAATTAAACCTCTTATGTCATAGTTTAACCAGTTCACCATCATCCCATAGTGTCCAGTTTCAATTTCCTCATAAATAGATATAGAAAAAACGAGGAATAACTAGCCTCTAGAAAATCAAGTGGTTGCTTCCATATATTATTTCTTTCTCTCGATTAGGTTTAGTTTGAGTGGTTGGGAGGAATGATTGTTATCTTCCCCACCCAAGTTCAATTCCTGCATGTGACATATTGAGCTCTTAATGAGTATATCATTGTAATGGCTTTGAGCCCTATTTTTGACTGGCCTTGTGTTCAAGATATTCTAGGGGTTTTCCCTGGTCTTTGTAACCTAGAAAAAAAATATTTATTTCTCTCGACTACAACTTATTATATAAGCACAAATTTATTGTAGGAAAAATTGATAAGGAGGAATAAAGCATTAATCTCAATGCTATATAATCAAATATGAAACTTTTTACACAAAAGAATGACCAAGTATTGGTGAAAACCTTCTAATCTATCAAACTTGGTACCAATTCCCATATTTGAGTTGAATCTACCAAAAAAAATAGTAAAAGAATCAGTCTAATAGTAAAAGAATCAGTCTAAGCAATAGCAATTAATTTCTTTCGAACTAAGTGTTATATCCCAAGGCACTTAATGACACAAGTCTTTTCCTTTTACATTTTGTCAATGTCATTTAATTTACTCTACATCTACATCTAGATATAATTTCATCTCCAATTTAATACAAAGTTCCAAAGCGCTCTCGTTACTTTTTCTTTCAAATCCCTTCAACAACATTTCCTTTAAAGAATGAGTTTTTTTACTCATAGAAAAAACGTTTAATCCCTTGTCATCTAACTAAGGTACTTGATATTTCCTTGACCTGTTATTCATCAAATTCAACTTGATTTTTCAGCTACTAGTGATAGTCGTACATGTATTTAGACCTTTATTCCTTAATTTTCAAGTATACAATCCCAAGTATCTTTCACAAGAAAAGTCAATTGGGTTTAGCTTGAGTGGTTGGGAGGAATGATTGTTAACCTCCCCACCCAGGTTCAATTCCTGTAAGTGACATGTTCAAATCATAATTAGTATATTCTTGTAATGGCTTCTAGTTTTTTTGTTGATTGACCTTGTGCCCTGAAGATTCTAGGGTTTACCCTGGGTACCATCCATTGTTGGATATCGTGTTATGGTGTTGGCATTGATTTCAAAGAGGGTGTATGATGTTGGAATTGATGCAAAGACGATATCAGTGGCTAATGTGCAAAGAGGATATCAGTGACTAATGTGGTATTGTCATTAAGAACATATATGCTATTGTCATTAAGACAAAAATTTTGGATATGGTGTGTCTATGGTGCCAAAAAAAGGGTCAATACTATGGTCATCATCATCAAAATTGTGAATATGATATTGTTATCTAAACAATGAAATGCAGTTAGGGTCCATGATCCAGAATCGGATCCAGAAGCCTGACAGGGCTTAAAAATGCTCAAAAATGAAAGTGATCGGAATCCGATGAAACTAGCGCCATTGCATCTGTCTCGTCTTCCTAATTCCGGCAATATATTTACTTCGTCAAACGGGCTCCGTATGCAAAAGATATCGCGTTCTGTCCGAAAACCCAAACAGGCAAAAAAAGGGATGACTGTACAGTCCGTACAGTGCCATGTGGCATGCTGACTGTACAAGCCGTACGGTCGTACAGGTGATGTGGCAACCCCTGGAGGCGACACGTGGCAGGTTGATGGGGCGTATAGGCAGACAGCTGGACCAATCTATGGGTGACACGTGTCACCAATGTAAGGGTGACACGTGGCACAGGATGATGTCAGCAACCGACTGGGCAAGTACGGTGGCAGGATGACATGGCAGACACGCAGCAGGCTGACAGGGCAGTACGGTGATACGTGGCAGGTGACGTGGACCACTCGATAATTGACACTTGGCACTTTGTGATTGGGTGTTGAGGTGCCACGTGGCCTAGTCATGGGCTGCCACGTGGCACCCTGTGGTTGGTTCATGGTTTTGTGTAAAATTATATGGTTTCGGTGTGGATCGAACCCGCGACCTATCCTCCGGGAAAAGGACTGGTAGGACCGGGCTAACCGGCCGCCCCAATGGTGGGTCTTAACAACTATATGTCAATCAATTTATTTAAGTTTAAATTATGGTTTCGTCGGCAGGGGAAAGGGTCGGGGCTTAGCCACAGCCCTCGGCATTGACATATGATATGACTGCCCCATGGAAACCAGGAGCTCGGGGGTTAATATGGCGCGGGAGTAAAGGGCCACGGACAGGGGCGCACCATCCACCATATGACCCAGACCTGTCCAGCAAATAAGGCACGGGGGGGGTTATATTCGTTAACCCGTGGACCTATGACAATGCGCCACAGGAACTAGGAGCCAACAGAGAGAGGGCCAGCGCATGGGCACGTGGCCACATGGAGGCACCCAAGTGACCAGGGGCACACATATCGGGGGCTGCGCCCAAATTTATTTAAAAAAAATGGGTTTTTTTGTTATAGTTTGGGAATTTTCATTGATTATATGCCTGTTTTAATTGATTTTCTCCATTTTTGGGAGATATTGGGCATTTTTGGAGCCCAAATTTTAGGAGGAAGTTGGGGATGGATAACCAACGTCAGATCTATATAAACCAGGCCTGTTTGAGGCCATGGGAGGACAGTCGGAGTAGAGTTATGCTGAAGGGAAGCCAAGCCAAAGCCATTTTTATGCAGGGAAGCTATTGAGGAGCAGACGCTTGCGGGCCATTTCTGGGAGCTCCGGATGTCTGTTTTGTGTGTCGTTTTATTTGCAGGGTTCTAGAGATATGGAAGAACATGACCAGATCAGTCTTGTAGCCAATTGGCATTGCTACGATGTACTTTTGAGATTTTGAACAGAAATAAAGAAGCCTCCCCCATAGGGACAAAGGCCCGGAGATGTAGGCAACGTTGTGCCGAACTCCGTTATCAATCCTCATGTTATGGTTTGTTGTTTATTACTTCATTTCAGATCTGCATATGTGTATATGGCTGTCATAATTCCTCTTCTTTCCTCATTCTTTCATTAAGTTTCTCAAATGGTTAATTAACACATGCAAAATTAAAACTCAACCATAGTCA
>SNQJ01S0017746.1:15973-32594 GCA_010110895.2 Picea sitchensis
GAACAAGAAATGATTGTTGAATGGAAAATCAATCATAAGTTGCTTCAAGATAAGCTCACGTCGTGCAAATATCTTAAGTATATCAGCTCATTTACAGTCGTCTTTTTGATGATGTCATTAGTAATGTTTTCTACATGGATGATAGTGGCTTCAGTAAGATGTAACAGGGTTCAAATGGCTAACAATATACTCTCAGTTGTCATGATTGTGTTACAGTTGATCTTGACGAGACAGGTGCACAGGACAAAGTTCAGAGACAGAGGACAAGCCGGGTGGCCTATCCCGAGCTTGTTGACTGGTCAGTAACCTTTTGGGGACCAAAAGGTCTTTTAGTGGGGAGGTGTGATCCAGAATCGGATCCAGAGGCCTGACAGGGCTTAAAAATGCTCAAAAATGAAAGTGCTCGGAATCCGACGAAACCATCTCCATTGCGTCCGTCTCATCTTCCTGATTCTAGCCATATATTTACTTTGTCAAATGGGCTTCGTATGAGAAAGATATCGCTTCTGTCCAAAAACCCAAACAGGCAAAAAAATGGGATGTCTGTATAGTCCGTACAGTCCGTACAGTGCCACGTGGCATGCTGACTGTACAAGACGTACGGCTATACAGATGATGTGGCAACTCCTGGAGGTGACACGTGGAAGGATGATGTGGCGTATGGTAGACAACTGGACCAATATATGGGTGACATGTATCACCACTGTAAGGGTGACACGTGGCACGGGATGACATCAGCAGGTGACTGGGCAGGTACGGTGGCAGGGAACGTGGAAGGTGACGTGGACCATCCGACATTCGACACTTGGCAGTTTTTGGTTGGGTGTTGAGGTGCCACGTGGCCCAGTCATGGGATTCCATGTGGCACCCTGTGGTTGCTTAGTGGTTTATGTAAAATTTTATGGGTTTACCGTGGGTCGAACCCCTGACCTATCCTCTGGGCAATGGACTGGCAGGACCGGGCTAACTACCCGCTCCAATGGTAGTTCTTGTAAACTATATGGTAAAAAAATTATTTATGTTTGATGAAAGTTCTATTCGGAGGTGGGAAGGGCTAGGGCCTAGCCCCAGCCCTTGGTTGTATTGACCGCCCCATGAAACCGGGAGCGCGGGGGTTAAACTATATGCGGGAGTGGATAGGTCTTAGCCCTTGGACCTCGCGCCGACATGTAACCACCGCCATGGGACCCAGACCTTTACCACACAGAGCGTGGTTATGGAAGTTAGCTGTGGTTCCATTTATATCCACCATAAGACCCGAGGCTAAGCCAGTAGCTGGGGCGCTTATTAAGGGTGCGGTCCCATACCCTACTGCTACATGACCACATGTTTCGAGTTATGGGCCAGCGCTCAGCCCTTAGGGCTGGCGCTTGGCCATATTAAGCCCATATGACCGAGAATACGGGGGCACGCGCCCAGCCCTAGGGGCTAATCCCCTATTATTATACAGAAGTGGGTTTTTGCCAATGTTTTGGGATTTTAAAAAGATTATATGCCTATTATTAATGGATTTTCTCCATTTTTTGGAGATATTGGGCATTTTTGGAGCCCAAATTTTGGGAGGAAGTTGGGGATGGATAACCAACTTCAGATCTATAAAAACCAGGCCTGTTTGAGGCCTTGGAGGACAGTCAGAGCAGAGTTATGCTGAAGGGAATCCAAGCCAAATCCATTTTTATGCAGGGAAGCTATTGAGGAGCAGACGCTTGTGGGCCATTTCTGGGAGCTCCAGACATCCGTTTTGCATGCCGTTTTCTTTGTCGGGTTCTAGAGATATGGAAGAACATGACCAGATCAGTCTTGTAGCCAATTGGCATTGCTGCGATGTACTTTTGAGATTTTGAACAGAAATAAAGAAGCCTCCCCCATAGAGACAAAGGCCCAGAGACGTAGGCAACATTGTGCCGAACTCCGTTATCAATTATCGTGTTATGGTTTGTTGTCTATTACTTCATTTCATATCTGCATATGTGTATATGGCTATCATAATTCCTCTCTTTTCCTCATTCTTTCATTAAGCTTCTCAATTGGATAATTAACACATGCAAAATTAAAACTCAACCATTGTCATTAAAAGATCCCACGGATCACTTGGCAGTGCAAAGAGGTAGTGTATTTTACCACTGAGGGAACTGGTATTTAGCAAAAATCCAAAAATCTGATAATTAGGCCTCTTCTAGATGAGAATTCTTGTGCTAACAGACTTCACATCATTCCCTTAATAAAAACCTCACCCTACTAGTTTAGGGTGTGTTAAATTTTATTAATACTAGAACCTCCTGAACTGTTTTCTCTACGTTACCTCCAAGAACCTGTATATAGCAACAATTTTTTTTTTAAACGAATTAATAATTTGACACATGTAAATAATTGGAATGATGAAAGGCTTGTAATTAAGTATTATAAATCGAAGATACATCACTAGGGTGTGATAAATTTAGTTTCTTTATTTTCGTTGTCTTTGCATTGATGGGCAATTGAAGAGTGACTGTGTTTCTTTTAGTTGTTGTCTCCTTCTTGTTGGATACAAAACATACAGTGTGAGACAATCTTAATCCTCCCATGTTTTACTTAATGCTTCTCTAATGTTTTATCTTCAGTGTTGGTTTTGTTTGATATTGTTCTTTATGCTTCTCTAACGTTTTTTCTTCAGTGATGGTTTTGTTTGATAGTGTTCTTTATGCAAATGTATTCTCCTCTCAACTGCATAGATCTCATGCTCATTTGTATAGCTCGTGGCTATGCTTTCACATTTCCATAGCCATCTTAGGTACAATTTAGCTTGGTCTAAATTCTAAAGTTGTCCTCAGCTGCGTTATGTATTTCCTTTTTCACCTTTTTTTAATATTGCACTTATTGTCAACATATGTAATGCTAAGAGTATTTAAGCTACCCCTACTCATTACAACAAGAATAGGAATCACCATTTCTCTATATGAATGAATTCCCTCTCTCTTTCTATATAGTTACATTAAGAATATAAGGCGTATTGGATTAATGAGTTTTATCAATGGCTTATTTGTTAATGATAGACATTAATTTGTAACGACCTCCTTCCTACTGAACAATAAAAGTAAGGTAGAAGACAAATTCTAGTTATAATTTCATCTAATCCTTTAAGTTAATCATTACACWTTCAKARTTCATTTAAYRTGTAGACTTAATAAATTTAATTATATAAGAGTCCTTAATTCTCTTATTGATTTTTATTTCATTATTTACACTAAAAAAACACCACTCATTATGGAACTACATGAATGCTAACCCATTTCTACCTTTACAAGTTAGTGTAACATATTCCAATTAAGCATATTGTAATTTCCAATAATGATTAAATAATTCAAAATTTATAACTTTAATAGAGTATATTTATTATACTCATAGTAACCCTATTAAAACAATTAACAAATAATATCGTTAGAGTAAGGCTGCATACCAATGTTATACAAGGAATTACAATCGCTACTAGTCATTTAATCATTCAACCTTGTGAATATTTTATAATTAAATCACTCCTTATCTATTTAATCGATTACCCTAACGTTTAAAAATTCTCATACAATATGCTAAGGGATTAATACTTGCATTGAGTATATATTTATATAATAATAATTCATTTTTAAAGAACAAGTTGAGGGATAGTAACGAGTTGACAACACATATATAAACACCTAAAAATGCACATAACAAATCCAACGAATAACTGGAATTTTTTTTGGTATCAAATATATAACGACTAGCTCTTATTCCATGTATTTAATATTAATTTTATTAAAAATTATTCACTTCTGAAGAGTGGCACAACCTCTGTGGAAGTTAATTTTAGAAGCGGTGATGTGCAGTCACGAGATGAGTCCCCATAAATATTAGTCGGAGTTATCTTAACGGTGATGAGTGGAGTACAGCCAATAAGGCTAGCCGTTGACAACGACCTTCAGCTGCCGTGTTCCCAACTGAATCTTGGGCCTCATTCAAATCTGTTCAGCTAATAAGGCTAGCCGTTGACAACGATCTTCAGCTACCGTGTTCCCAACTGAATCTTGGCTTGCATTACATAATTCATAGCATCGTACCGAAAGGATCTATCATCCATTCATAGCAGCGAAAATTATTCATTCGTTACAGTGTGCAAAGAACCAGAACTGTGCGAATCGAAAAATCGTGCAAAGAACCGAAAGGCTCTATCATCCATTCATAGCAGCAACAATTATCCAGTCGTTATAGTGTGTAAAGAACCAGAACTGTGCCAATCGAAAAATCGTGCAAAGAACTGAAAGGCTCTATCATTCATTCATAGCAGCGACAATTATCTAGTCGTTACAGTGTGCAAAGAACAATAACTGTGCCAATAAAAAAATCGTGCAAAGAACCGAAAGGCTCTATCATCCATTCATAGCAGCGACAATTATTCATTCGTTACAGTGTGCAAAAAACCAAAACTGTGCCAATCGAAATGGAAAAGGAAGGAGGATGTGAGTCTAGATCTGCCATTCTCTATTATGTCGGCGTGTGCAGACCTGACCCGGGCAAAGCAAGTATCGACTTCATTATCTGTTTGGAAAAGGATGGTACTATTTTGGAAAAATTTAGTGCATATCTGAATGACAATTTCAAAGTAACTAGCACTTTGGCAAATTACAAATCGCTAATATCTGGCCTACAACATGCCATTTCGCTTGGCATTAAGCAGTTGACTGTCCGTGGACATTTCCACAACATAGGAAAGCAGGTAGGTTCCCTTTCCTCTCTTGAATTTAGAATTAATATTTTCGTTAATGCCATTTATTCATTGTATGTTGTGCGTTTGAGTAGGTCATGGGTGTTAAAAGTGTTCAAAAACTGTGGGAGAAAAGATCTTGTCGGAGAGTTCAGGAAGTGGCATCCAGTTTTAACACATTTAAATTTGACGATATCCATCGTCAAGATAATACTAGAGCAATTTCCTTGGCCCAGGAAGGGTTCGACCGTACTTTTGTAGACGAGACTCATAGTCTACTAGAGGAGAATTTTGATAACTACGGACTTTCAGGTTCTGCAAAGGATTATGTAATGAACCACAGGTTGGATGGCTACCACACACTCAAATTTATTTTGGACAAGATTCAAAGTCGGTTCCCTCAAGCCCATCAAAGTATTTTAAGCATGTGTGTTAAAATGAGTAAGGAAATGGGGCAGAGGTACAATCTAAGGAACAACAGGGTTATGGCCTCCCTCTTAGCGATCTACTAGGTTTCTCAGAACCTAGGGTTTCTTTCAACACTGATGCATGTATAAAATATTTATATGTGTTCATACATCTCAGACTTTACTAAAACTGTGTACCATTTTTTTACATTTACATTTTTACATCAATACAGAGGATTCAAATTCATTCATGTATATGTGTTACTCTGTATCATTTTTTTACATTAATACATTAATAAAGAGGATTCAGATTCATTCATGTATATGTGTTACTGTGTATCATTCTTTTACATTAATAAAGAGGCTTACTGTTACCGTATCATTCTTTTACATTAATAAAGAGGCTTACTGTTACTGTGTATCATTGTTTTACATTAATAAAGAGGCTTACTGTCACTGTTACTGTTACTGTGTATCATTCTTTTAATATATATGTCTAAATGTATATTATGTTACTGTGTATGTGTACTGTGTATCATTCTTTTACATTTTTATGCTTGTTCATTATCCTATCGGAGGCATTAACGAGCAAGGCATCGATCACATTATCAGCTGCGAGGCCATATTTCCTAACTGATTAATTTCCATAGAAAGACAAAAGTACAGACCGCATGGTGTAAAATAAGTGAATAGAAACTTGGAATGATAGTTTAAAATGATTAGAGACTCGGAGTGATCGATTATAGTTTTTCAGATATCCAATTTTTTCACTCTCCAAGTTGTTGATATTTTATCAGGAATAGAGATGGGCTCGTACCAACCGATTATGGTTAAGAAATATGTTATTTTCATGCAGGTCGCAACCCTTATTACACTCATGAATATTGCACTAATGCAAGTGTCAAATAGGCTCTCACTTGTAATGGAAATGTTAGGTCTTCACGATCTAGTGTTTTTTTTCTCCTGCCTATATATATATATGTAATTGAGTAATATTTAGAACGAGATAGGTGCAGGGTATTAGTGTGTTCGTTCTTCAATGTTGTTATGATAGTTATTTTTAACACTTGAGGTTAATGGATAAATGAATTTTCTATTATACCCATCACATTTCTCCATGTTACAATTTTTTTTCTGGGAGGTTTGCCAATTTAATTGAACTTTGATTGCCACACCTAAAAGTTGTATGTATCCCTTTCATTTCTTCCATGTCCTCAAGAAGACACCTTAGACGAATTTCTCTTTGGAGGAGTAGTGAAGAGATGGTGTGTGACAAACTCGACTAATGTAGATAGAAAAGAAAAGGTGGTGGGACTGGGCCATCATCAGACCATATGTATATAAATGTAGATGGAACATAAGAGAAGTGAATGATATGATCCATGTAAATCAAGACACATAAATTCGTAATTCTCGTATGATAAAGAGTCGGAACAGAAGGAGAGAGAGCTTCCTGTTGTGCATTGAGGCCCTTGTAGGGCGATGTGGTGATGGAAGTGAAATCATGCATCCCATGTATGCAACTACACCATAATGGACATATAGTGTGCTCTATGTGTATTGTTAGCAATGTGAATCACAATATCTAGTTGAGGATCCATGATAACCTACATGGAAACCCAATCATATAGAATGTAATTGAGGGTGTGGGGTTGTATGCATAAAGATTTAATGTTTGTGGAGGGATGACATGCCAAATTGCGAGCTGGTGCTATATAAGATTTTGTGGAGGGATTGTTACAGGTGAATCCCCCTGTGGACAAGTGGATTCCCTCTTGGTCTATAGACTCCTAAGGCCAAGACAGAAAAGTGATTAACATGGAAACTGACATCCTTTTTTTATCTAATCAAGATAATATACGAAGGAGAAGAAGAAAGATATGTACCTAGTCCATGGGCGATATTTTACAGTTCCTGCCCATCCAGTTGGGTGGAAAAACCGTCACTATTTATATCGAGGTGGTCGATGCTCCCCTCGATTACAACTTATTACTTGGAAGAAGTTGGCTTTATGCTATGACCGTCGTTTCTTCATCGGTCTTTCGATGTGTACAATTTCCTCATCAGGGCAAAATTGACACTGTTGATTAATTAGATTTCTGCACGATCGATGCTCGCGCTCCCGCTACCAACAACATTCCTTTCTTGAGAGATCACAAGATCATGTATGAAAGCATTGGTGTTGGCTTGCTGAAAGATTCTAGCCTTATGGGTACCTTCCCTACACCACTTCCACCGACTACACATCATATTGCCACCGTAAATATGATTTCGACCACNACAAGAGGGAGAAGCGGATTGGACAGAAATGTATGAAAGCATTGGTGTTGGCTTGCTGAAAGATTCTAGCCTTATGGGTACCTTCCCTACACCACTTCCACCGACTACACATCATATTGCCACCGTAAATATGATTTCGACCACAACTTATCAATCTTTGGAATTATCTGACCCTTGGATTGTACCTATTCCATTGGAATTCGATGCACTAGGTGACACTGTTCCATTTAGTCCAGTGGAAACATCATACATTTCTGTCCAATCCGCTTCTCCCTCTTTGGATGAACAACATCTATTGGCACCTAACAGTTACTCGATGCCATCACGGTTATATCCCTTGTCGTCTGCAATCGACTACATTTCCCTAATTTTTCCTTCTGATGAATCTATTCTGGAAATGCTTAGCGTTGACGAGCTACCTCGATATGATAACCCTCATTGATCCTCTTTTCTTCCCCCTTATGAAGAAATTCGAGCAGATATACCCTCTATCTTCCCTCCTAACGTTGATCTTCCATCGTCTCCCATTCCTTCAACTTCTAACGATTTGGATCCGGTAGTGGATATGGTGATCTCTTCGATAGGGCTATTGGAGCCTGATCTCCTTACCCTTGTCAAAAACCTCGACATGTGTTCCTTCCAGAGTGATTTTCTTCCATCAAGTGAAGATCTCTTGGAAGCCATGACCGAGTTTTGTCCCTTGACATGGTGTCCTTCCAGAGCGTTATTCTCTTGAAAGCCATGATCAAGGAGAGTCCACGAGCACAGTTTCTTTTCCCTGTGACAACGTTAAAAAATGAAACAGAGGCCTTGAGCATAGTTTTCTTCTATGTAGCAAGCTCGTTAAAAAAAAATGAAACAGAAATCTAGGGATTGAACCTAAAGCCCTGAGCATAGTTCTTTTCCTGTGTCAAGCTCGTCAAAAAATGAATCAATAACCTCTTTTAAACCTTCATTTGATCCACCCTTTTTCTCGTTAAAGTCGGTGGATGAATTGAAGCTTGGAGGGCATGTCTCCAGCCTTTGATGATCATTTTGGAGTTAAGCCACTAGCTTTCAAGCTGGTGGGATACCGAGCTTAGTCTTTGTTCTTTCTCGTGCTTGTAAATACATGAGACTGTAACCGGGTAAAATTTTATCTCTTTTTCGGACCCTCATGGTTAAATGAAAAAGGAACCCTCTGGAGTCATCTTTAAGCTCTTTTCAGACTTTCTAAATATAAAAATATTTTCGAGTGATCTTTCTTCCTTTCCCACTCGTTAAAAGGTTTGAAAGGGCGTATTTCGAGTGATAATTTATCTCTTTTTCGGCCTCGCGAGACTAACATTACTGAGTGCAATTTATCTTCCTTTCCTTACAACTCTTGTAGGGTCCCATATTATAATAGTTGGGTCCATCACTCGCCACTCTTCTCCAGCAGTTCCACCACCCTATGTATATTTTCCGCGATGTTCTCTGAAGTTGTTGTTTCGTCTTACTCTCTTTGCGCTTGGACTAATGGGGTAGTCGTAGGTACCGCGCGCTCCTCCATTTCCTTGATATGCTCCTTATATTCTTGTAGATTCTGCGCTATGTTTGTTATCTTCTCCTATAAAGATGTTTCCTCAGATATTGTGTCATCTGAGATAGCTTGAAAGATTTCATCCATCTATGTCTCGATCTGGTCCACTTTTTGTTGCACTATCTCTTTCCTCTACCCTTCCTGGATGATGACTTCCTTCAGTGCCATATTTTCTTCCTGTGATATTTGTATATTCGTCGCATTAGAGATTTCTTTGGACTGAATCTCCTGTGTGATGCTAACATGTAACTTATACAACACCTTTGTTGGTATCTTCGACATCGCCAAGTCTAATGTTTCAATATACTTCATGGGATTCTGTGTCATTTCCTCATCGATGAACAACATATCTGGTGTTATGATAAAGTTATCACTTCCCTCTATTGTGATTTTTATTGTTTCTCTACAAGGTGCTCCTAATTCTCTTACTGGCGTTGGTTTGTCCTTTTGTTGTTTTCCCTCCTTGATCCTCAACTGTTCTAGCACAATTTTTACCTCCTGTACCTGTGCCACAATTGAAGCTCGATGGTTTTCTGCATTTTCCCATACTTCTGACAGTTTATCTTCTACTATCGTGGCTATCATTTCTACATCATATTTTTTCAATGATGTTTCCATTTGTTTCCTGTGGGCCTTCACTTTCTTCCTGGCAAAAATTCGCTATCTACCCATACTCCTGGAAAGTTTCTAGTGAGATCCTCCATGTATCTTCCACACTGTTCTGAATCTCTGTTAAGTACTACGCGAACATGTTGTTGTTGACTTTCTTTACCATAGGATTTGCGATGGTTTGCAACGATGTGTAGCATGCTACACCACACTTACCTGTCCTTGTCAGGAACATCGTATATGTCAGTTCATGCCACCCCATAAGTTAAATGAGGATGAGTAACCATGAATAGTGGAACTCAAAGCCTCAGTCTTGTGCATCCTTATAGTCTTCTAGGATTGAGTGAGTAGGTATGGGGCCTAGCTCATCGATCTCCCCTTTGCACACTGCGTTGCAACTGCTACTACTCTTGTGAGATCTTCTTCTTTTCGACACTTGCGCATTAATTTGAAGCCACACAATATGGTTGCAAATTGAGTCCCAGGATCATTGATGTCATTGATCCTGATTCCTCTGTTCCCCCCCTTTGCACCATTCTTACCTTTAATCTCATCGGAGATGGCCTTTGCCAGATTCTTGTCTTCTAGTATTGCTCCAGATTCTCCCCATCTATTGGGAGCCCTATAATATCTATGATGAGGTCAACATTGATCAGTACTAGCCTGACCATCCATAGGATGCCTTCATGCACCCTTGCTAGAAATTGTTTAACACATGCATTTAGGTATTTCCCGCTCTCGAAGTGAGGATAATTTTTTTTCTTTGGATGACATAGAGTTCGAAGTTAAGCGACTTGCAAATAGGAAATCTAAGGACATTGAAGGATACCAAGCTAAAAAATTTAAAATCGGAGGGCCTAGCCTTATCCATCACATACACAAGCTCTTCAATTTAGCAGTCAAACAAAACTTCCCTAAACCCTAGATGCAAAGCCTCATTGTTCCTATTTTTAAAAATGAGGATAGAAACATTCCCTTTAATTATAGGACCATTACGATTATTCTGATTTTAGCCAAGCTTTATGGAATTATTTTGGAAAAGAATATTATTATTTGGCTATAAATTCATAGTAAAAGAGCTAAAGGACAGGTCGGGTTTAGGAGATATCATTCCAATGTGGACCATATTGTTACCTTTATGATCATTGCAGAGGAGTTCCACAATACTAAAACCGATCTTTTTTGTTGTTTTGTTGAGTTTAGAAAATCTTTTGACATGGTTCCTAGGAAAAATCTTTGGAATAGGTTGGAAGAGATAAAAGTGCCTTTCGAGTTAAGGGTTGATGCAATAAGGCTGTATGAGAACGCTATTTACAAGTTTAAAAACACTGAGGGCTAGTCGAAAGAGATTAACTGCAATATTGGAGTCAAACAAGGTTGTCCCTTGTCTCCTACCCTTTTTGGCATATACATTGACAAGTTAGAAGATTTCTTGGAAGAAGGTTGTGTCAATGGTACTGTCACTGGTATAGTAATCAATCTTCTTCTTTATGTCGATGATATTGTTCTTATGGTGAGGATTCCCCGCGATCTTGAAAACCAATCAATAATCCTCAAGAAATATTGCTCCAATATGGGCACGACTGTTAAGACTGACAAGACTAAGGTCATGGTAATTAAATCCAATAAGATCACTTATGATACCTTCGTATATGACAAGAAAAACTTGGAGAAATTCATACAAATATATTGGAATTGATATTCACCACAAGCTTAACTAGAATTATAGCATTGAGAAAAGGATTATTGGGGGATGGAAAGCTTATTATAGGCTTGAAAACAATTGTAAAACAACCAATCTTTGGATTTGGGATAAGAAGAAACTCCTCTTTGAGACTCTTGTTACACCTGTGATTCTTTATGGATGTAAAGTCTGGGGATGTAGTATCTCTCATGAATACTAGAGAAAGGTAGAGAAAATATAAAAGAATTTTATAACCTATAATCTCAAAATTAAAGGAAATATGCTCTATCCCATCCTCCTCTTAGAAGAAAGCCTCTCCCTCATTGAGAGCAAGACTATGACTAGATACCTAATGTATAAGAACAAGTTAAACAACATGGAAGACAAGAGGATTCCTAAAATTGCTTCAAATCCAATTGTAGCCACCATCAACTCAAGCGAGGACGACAGAAAGATGCCCATTCTTGGGTAAATTATTGGGGAATCATGGAAGAGACAATTTTGCAGAATAAAGATACTATTAAAAATATCATCAAATCAAAATTTAACGAGAAAATGTGGTGTGATAAAGAATTAGAGAAAAAAATAAAATTAAGGTATTATAAAGATGTAATCAACCCTAATCTAAAAGATCAAAATTATCTTATGTTTTGAAAACATGGAAAGACAGTTTCACAACCATAGACTTCCACAATAGCAATTTCAACTCCCATTGTCAACCAAAAATGAAAAATGTAAGCGAAACCAATTAGTTACTCATTCGCACAAGATTACATGGCATCCCATCAACATTTCTTTTTGAGGGCCTTTAAAAAAAAAGTAAACTGCGAGAACCATTTTGAGGGCCTTCAAAAACCTCCTCCAGTTTTCAAAAATACCTTCTCAATTGTTCACAATAAAAGTTTTAAGTTAATGACTCAAAACTGGTAAAATAACTCTGCACAATTTGTTTTCTGCTAGAATATTATGCAACGCCTGGAGGTAGCGCCATTATGCTGCATCTGTGTGTCGGTTTAGGTAGCATTGTAAAAAATGCAGTGCCTTCAATCTTGATCATGTGCAGAGTAATTAATTTCCTTTTATGATATCAAACCCCCTTTACTTAGATGCCTTGGCAGTGCAAAGAGGTAGTGTATTTTACCACTGAGGGAACTGGTATTTAGCAAAAATCCAAAACTCTGATAGTTAGGCCTCTTCTAGATGAGAATTCTTGTGCTAACAGACTTCACATCATTCCCTTAATAAAAACCTCACCCTACTAGTTTAGGGTGTGTTAAATTTTATTAATATTAGAACCTACTGAACTGTTTTCTCTGCGTTACCTCCAAGAACCCTTATATAGCAACATTTTTTTTTGTAAACGAATTAATAATTTGACACATGTAAATAATTGGAGTGATGAAAGGCTTGTAATTAAGTATTATAAATCGACGATACATCACTAGGGTGTGATAAATTTAGTTTCTTTATTTTCGTTGTCTTTGCATTGATGGGGAATTGAAGAGTGACTGTGTTTCTTTTAGTTGTTGTCTCCTTCTTGTTGGACACAAAACATAGAGTGTGAGACAATCTTAATCCTCCCATGTTTTACTTAATGCTTCTCTAATGTTTTATCTTCAGTGATGGTTCTGTTTGATATTGTTCTTTATGCTTCTCGAATGTTTTTTCTTCAGTGATGGTTTTGTTTGATAGTGTTCTTTATGCAAATGAATTCTCCTCTCAACCGCATAGATCTCATGCTCATTTGTATAGCTAGTGGCCATGCTTTCACATTTCCATAGCCATCTTAGGTACAATTTAGCTTGGTCTAAATTCTAAAGTTGTCCTCAGCTGGGTTATGTATTTCCTTTTTCACCTTTTTTTAATATTGCACTTATTGTCAACATATGTAATGCTAAGAGTATTTAAGCTACCCCTACTCATTACAACAAGAATAGGAATAACCCTTTCTCTATATGAATGAATTCCCTCTCTCTCTCTATATAGTTACATTAAGAATATAAGGCGTATTGGATTAATGAGTTTTATCAATGGCTTATTTGTTAATGATAGACATTAATTTGTAACAACCTCCTTCCTACTGAACAATAAAAGTAAGGTAGAAGACAAATTCTAGTTATAATTTCATCTAATCCTTTAAGTTAATCATTACACATTCATAGTTCATTTAATGTGTAGACTTAATAAATTTAATTATATAAGAGTCCTTAATTCTCTTATTGATTTTTATTTCATTATTTACACTAAAAAAACACCACTCATTATGGAACTACATGAATGCTAACCCATTTCTACCTTTACAAGTTAGTGTAACATATTCCAAATAAGCATACTGTAATTTCCAATAATGATTAAATAATTCAAAATTTATAACTTTAGTACAGTATATTTATTATACTCATAGTAACCCTATTAAAACAATTAACAAATAATATCGTTAGAATAAGACTGCATACCAATGTTATACAAGGAATTACAATCGCTACTAGTCATTTAATCATTCAACCTTGTGAATATTTTATAATTAAATCACTCCTTATCTATTTAATCGATTACCCTAACGTTTAAAAATTCTCATACAATATGCTAAGGGATTAATACTTGCATTGAGTATATATTTATATAATAATAATTCATCTTTAAAGAACAAGTTGAGGGATAGTAACGAGTTGACAACACATATATAAACACCTAAAAATGCACATAACGAATCCAACGAATAACTAGACATTTTTTTGGTATCAAATATATAATGACAAGCTCTTATTCCATGTATTTAATATTAATTTTATTAAAAATTATTCACTTCTGAACAGTGGCACAAGCTCTGTGGAAGTTAATTTTAGAAGCGGTGATGTGCAGTCATGAGATGAGTCCCCGTAAATATTAGTCAGAGTGATCTTAACGGTGATGATTGGAGTACAACCAATAAGGCTAGCCGTTGACAACGACCTTCAGCTGCTGTGTTCCCAACTGAATCTTGGGCCTCATTCAAATCTATTCAGCCAATAAGGCTAGCCGTTGACAATGATCTTCATCTACCATGTTCCCAACTGAATCTTGGCTTGCATTACATAATTCATAGCATCGTACCGAAAGGCTCTATCATCCATTCATAGCAGCGGAAATTATCCGTTCGTTATAGTGTGCAAAGAACCAGAACTGTGCCAATCGAAAAATCGTACAAAGAGCCGAAAGGCTCTATCATCCATTCATAACAGCGACAATTATCCAGTCGTTACAGTGTGAAAAAAACCAGAACTGTGCCAATCAAAAAATCGTGCAAAGAACCGAAAGGATCTATCATCCATTCATAGCAACGACAATTATCCAGTCCTTACAGTGTGCAAAGAACCATAACTGTGCCAATCGAAAAATCGTGCAAAGAACCGAAAGGCTCTATCATCCATTCATAGCAGCGAAAATTATCCATTCATTACAGTGTGAAAAGAACTAGAACTGTGCCAATCGAAAAATCGTACAAAGAACCGAAAGGCTCTATCATCCATTCATAACAACGACAATTATCCAGTCGTTACAGTGTGCAAAGAACCAGAACTGTGCCAATCGAAAAATCATGCAAAGAACCGAAAGGCTCTATCATCCATTCATAGCAGCGGAAATTATCCAGTCGTTACAGTGTGCAAAGAACCATAACTGTGCCAATCGAAAAATCATGAAAAGAACTGAAAGGCTCTATCATCCATTCATAGCAACGACAATTATTCATTCGTTACAGTGTGCGAAAAACCAGAACTGTGCTAATCGAAATGGAAAAGGAAGGATGATGTGAGTCTAGATCTTCCATTCTCTATTATGCCGGCGTGTGCAGACCTGACCCGGGAAAAGCAAGTATTGGCTTCATTATCTGTTTGGAAAACGATGGTACTATTTTGGAAAAATTTAGTGCATATCTGAATGACAATTTCAAAGTAACTAGCACTTTGGCAAATTACAAATCGCTAATATCTGGCCTACAACATGCCATTTTTCTTGGCATTAAGCAGTTGACTGCCCGTGGACATTTCCACAACATAGGAAAGCAGGTAGGTTCCCTTTCCTCTCTTGAATTTAGAATTAATATTTCCGTTAATGCCATTTATTCATTGTATGTTGTGCGTTTGAGTAGGTCATGGGTGTTAAAAGTGTTCAAAAACCGTGGGAGAAAAGATCTTGTCGGAGAGTTCGGGAAGTGGCATCCAGTTTTAACACATTTAAATTTGACGATATCCATCGTCAAGATAATACTGGAGCAATTTCCTTGGCCCAGGAAGGGTTCGGCCATACTTTTGTAGACGAGACTCATAGTCTACTAGAGGAGATTTTTGATAACTGTGGACTTTCAGGTTCTGCAAAGGATTATGTAATGAACCACAGGTTGGATGGCTACCACACACTCAAATTTATTTTGTACAAGATTCAAAGTCGGTTCCCTCAAGCCCATCAAAGTATTTTAAGCATGTGTGTTAAAATGAGTAAGAAAATGGGGCAGAGGTACAAGCTAAGGAACAACAGGGTTATGGCCTCCCTCTTAGTGATCTACTAGGTCTCTCAGAACCTAGGGTTGCTTTCAGCACCGATGCATGTATAAAATATTTATATGTGTTCATACATCTCAGACTTTACTAAAACTGTGTACCATTTTTTTACATTTACATTTTTACATCAATAAAGAGGATTCAGATTCATTCATGTATATGTGTTACTCTGTATCATTTTTTTACATTAATACATTAATAAAGAGGATTCAGATTCATTCATGTATATGTGTTACTGTGTATCATTCTTTTACATTAATAAAGAGGCTTACTGTTACTGTATCATTCTTTTACATTAATAAAGAGGCTTACTGTTACTATGTATCATTGTTTTACATTAATAAAGAGGCTTACTATTACTGTTATTGTGTATCATTATTTTAATATATATGTGTGTAAATGTATATTCTGTTACTGTTACTGTGTACTGTGTATCATTCTTTTACATTCGTATGCTTGTTCATAATCCTACCAGAGGCGTTAACGAGCAAGGCGTCGATCATATTATCAGCTGCGAGGCCATATTTCCTAACTGATTAATTTCCATAGAAAGTCAAAAGTACACACCGCATGGTGTAAAAAAAGTGAATAGAAACTTGGAATGATCGTTTAAAATGATTAGAGATTCGGAATGATCGATTATAGTTTTTCAGATATCCAATGTTTTCACTCTCCAAGTTGTTGAGATTTTATCAGGAATAGAGATGGGCTTGTACCAACCGATTACGGTTAAGAAATATGTTATTTTCGTGCAGGTTGCAACCCTGCTTACACTCATGAATATTGCACTAATGCAAGTGTCAAATAGGCTCTCACTTGTAATGG
>SNQJ01S0017746.1:37994-77621 GCA_010110895.2 Picea sitchensis
TTATAGGAAATGGAATGGTATGCATATATGAATTGGTTTTCTATTTTATATATTAAAAATGGGTGTGTGTGTGTGTGTGTGTGTGTGTGTATATATGAACACTTTTTAGAGATTAACATATTCCTTGAAAAATCAAGGATTTGAATTAGACACATAGCTATCTAAGTGAGGGTTCTTACTACCACTCACTTATCTAAGAAAGTATGCCAACTAACAATTACATTTCTTTGTTTATTTTTAACACTTGAGGTTAATGAATAAATGAATTCTCTATTATACCCATCACATCTCTCCATGTTGCAATTTTTTTGTTGAAAGGTTTTCCAATTTAATTGAACTTTGATTTCCACACCTAAAAGTTGTATGTATCCCTTTCACTTCTTCCATGTCCTCAAGAAGGCACCTTAGCTGAATTTCTCGTTGTTCTCACCTTCAATAGAGGAGAATGAAACAGTTGGTTCCTTCTTACTGCAAAATCCCAAATCCTATATTGAATGCATAACAGGTGGTTGATTTTCTATCATCTTGATCACCCACCCGATTAGAACCCATCAACTTGATATTCAAGCGATTATTGTATTCCATACCGTACCCGATATATCATTGTAGGTATTGAATGAATATCTTGGCATCTTTCCAATGGCTCTCATGTGGATTACCCATGAATTGACTAAGCATTCTGACATAGACTTAGTATGCAATTAGAGGTCTTGTTTTTCACTATTAAACTAGGAGGAAACAAGGTATGCGGGGATGTATGTATAGAAACATATCAAAAGATTCAATATGAATGACCATTGGTTTGGGCCAGAGGGTGAAGGGCCAATGAATATCGCTCTTAGTCACAATCGGGAGGTGAGGTAATTCAGGGGATCTTATGGGCACATGAGTGATCTCTCACTCCAACAATGGATTAACTCACTCCAACAATGGCTTCACTCTCTCTCAATACTCGCGGTCGGGAGGTGATGTAATTCAACGCAGGTTATGGGTGCACGGGTGAAGGATTATGAATTTTAGGTTATGGGGGTGCGGGTGAAAGATTATGAATTTTAGTTTATGGGCGCGTGGGTGAAGGATTATGAATTTTAATTTTGTTTGTATAATTTTGATAAATTATATATTATATAAATTATAAATTATAATTTATATATATTATATAAAAACCCATAATATACATGGTAACCCATATCCCCTCACCTTTCCTTGTGATAGTATGGTAATACTTTAGTATTGAAAATAATGTTCTTAGGTAGTGTTAGATAGTTTATAGGGATCACCATCCGTAAACAATTGCAATCTTGAGCCCGCCGACCCTGGAGTCTGTATGTTAATTTGTATATCACGGAACTCTGAGTCTTGTTTGAAGGACACAGAACAATAGAAGTGCAATGTTGAGCCAACCAACCCACAATTCCACCTGTCAATTTGTATATCATGGAACTCTTGGGTGCCATTTGTAGGACACAGAACAAGAGAGGCCCAATTTTGAGCCCAACAACCCGAGCACCCGCAATCCAAAAAGTGGCTAAGTATGGAATGTGGGATCCGTACATACTCTATAAAATCTCATGTTCGTACTTTCTAAAAGTACATATTAAGTATGTATTACTCATTTTTTCGGAAAATTTCTTGGTGCGGAAGTTGGCGGATTCACGTCTTCAGATTTCAGTTACTTTTATATCACCATCCCGACCGACCGCTTCCCTGTTTCATATTGTACAAACTTTTTTGTCTAATTCAGTTATACAATATCAATATTTAATATTAATAATTTAGTATTGAAAATAATGTTTTTAGATAATGTTAGATAGTTGATAGGGATTACCATCTGATTTTGAACAATTTAATTACATAAAATTATTAAAGGATGTCAAAATCTTATTTAAAAGAATTTTTTTTATTAAAGGATGTTAAATATCTTATTTAAAAGAAAACCCCACGTATTCGGAAACTTCCGGTCCAAAATTTTTGTATAATATGAAACAGGGAAGAGGTCGGTCGGGCTAGTGAGATAAAAGTGGGTGGAAATCTAAACACGTGTATTCGTCAAGTTTCACACCTAGAAATTTTCTGAGAAACGAGTAATACATACTAAATATGTACTTTTATAAAGTATGAGCATGAGATTTTATAGAGCATGTACAAATCCCTCATTCCATACTTAGCCGCTTTTTGGATCGCGGGTTCTCGGGCTGACGGGCTCAAAATTGGGCCTTTGTTGTTCCGTGCCCTACAAATAGCACCTAGAGTTTCGTGATATACAAATTGACAAGCAGACTTGCGGGCTATTTGAATTTTAAGGGCCTCGTGTTGATATGATAGCACAATTGCACTTGGGCCATTTTATATTCGTTTATTACAATATGAAATGGGGAGGCGGTCGGTCGGGCTGGTGATATAAAAGTAAGTGAAATTTGAAGACATGAACCTGCCAACTTCCTCACCTAGAAATTTTTCGAAAAATGAGTAATACATACTAAGTATGTACTTTTATAAAGTATGGACATGAGATTTTTATAGAGCATGTACGGATCCCACATTCTATACTTGGCCACTTTTTGGATCACGGGTTCTCGGTTTGGAGGGCTCAAAATTGGGCCTCTATTGTTCTATATCCTACAAATAGCACCCATAGTTCCGCGATATACAAATTGATAGGCGAACTTGTGGACTGGCTGGCTCAACATTGCACTTCTATTGTTCTGTTTCTTCCGAACAACACTCGGAGGAAACGAGTAATACATACTAAATATGTACTTTTATAAACTATGGACATGAGATTTTATAGAGCATGTACGGATCCCTCATTCCATACTTAGCCACTTTTTAGATCGTGGGATCTCGGGCTGACGGGCTCAAAATTGAGTCTCTATTGTTCCGTGCCTTACAAACAACACCTAGAGTTCCATGATATACAAATTAAAAAGCGGACTTGTGGGCTGGCTGACTCAACATTGCACTTCTATTGTTCTATGTCCTACAAGCAGCAGTCAGACTTCCGCGATAGACAAATTGACAGAAGGACTCCAGGACTAGCGGGTTCAAGATTGCCATTATTTACAGATGGTCATCCCTATCAACTATCTAACATTATAAAAAACCATGATTTTCAAATACTAAATTATTAATATTAAATATTGATATTGTACAATTTAATTACATAAATTATCAATATTGAACCCACCTATCCGGTAACTCACCTATTCGGAAAACCCGCAAGCCAAAAAGTTTGTACAATATGAAACGAGGAAGCCGTTGGTCGGGATGGTGATATAAAATTAAGTGAAATCTGAAGGCGTGAATCCGCCAAGTCCCGTACCTAGAAATTTTCCGAAAAATGAGTAATACATACTAAATATGTACTAATAGATTCCACATTCCATACTTAGCCACTTTTTGGATTGTCGGTTCTCAGGCTGGCGGGATCAAAATTGGCCCTCTATTGTTTCATGCCCTACAAATAGTACCCAGAATTTCGCGATATACAAATTGACAAGCGAACCTGCGGGCTGGCTGGCTCAACATTGCACTTCTATTGTTCTGTGTTCTCCAAACAACACTCAGAGTTCCACAATATACAAATTGATAGACGAACTCCAGGGTTGTCGACCTCAAGATTGGGATTGTTTACGGATGGTAATCCGTATCAACTATCTAACATTATCTAAAAACATTATTTTTAAGACTAAATATTAATATTAAATATTGATATTGTACAACTGAATTAGACAAAAAAATTTGTACAATATGAAACGGGGAAGCGGTCGGTCGGGCTGGTGATATAAAAGTAACTGAAATCTGAAGACGTGAATCCGCCAACTTCCACACCTAGAAATTTTCCGAGAAACGAGAAATACATACTAAAAATGTACTTTTATAAAGTATGGACATGAGATTTTATAGAGCATGTACAGATCCTTCATTCCATACTTAGCCACTTTTTGGATCGTGGGTTCTCGGGTTGGCGGGCTCAAAATTGAGCCTCTATTCTTCCGTTCCCTACAAATAGCACCCGGAGTTCCGCGATATACAAATTGACAGGAGGACTTGCGGGAGGTCTGGCTCAACATTGCACTTCTATTGTTCTGTGTCCTCCAAACAACACTCAGACTTTCGCGATATACAAATTGACAGATGGACTCCAGGACTGGCAAGCTCACGATTGCGATTGTTTACAGATGGTCATCCTATATGACATTATCTAAAAATAATATTTTCAAATACTAAATTATTAATATTAAATATTGATATTGTACAATTTAATTACATAAAATTATCAAAGGATGTTAAATCTCTTATTTAAAAAAAAACGAAGGAAACAAAACAAAGTTTTTTAAAATTCTATCACCGCAAGCATAACAACGACCAATTCAAATTTTAAGGGCTTCTTGTTGATATGATAGAACAATTGGATTTTGCACAGTATATATTCCTTGATTTCAAATTATTCCAAGAGGTTAATTTTACCAAGTTCATCGATCAAGGAAAAATGCTAAAACAAGCCACATATTACATTTGCGTCACAACGCAATAGAAATTATCAGGCGGATTTGCGGGCTAGCTGGCTAAAAAATTGCAATTCTATTGTTCTGTGTCCTCCAAACAACACTCAGACTTCCGTGATATACAAATTGACAGATGAAGCATACAACCAAGAACCAACTAAACTCCAAACAGGCCGCAAGCAAGTTCCTTCAAGGTTCCATAGAGCAGGACGCATCGACCTTTGCATCAAATAATTTGATATACAAAGAAAAGACGTCGCGACATTCGTTTATCTTACATTTGGTATATGTTCCCAGTAGAAAACAATCGGGACCATGGGATATATGGGGTTTGCTGCCATGCTTCCCATTTTTGGACCTAACAATCTTATGCGCATGCAATCCCAAGTAGTTGAGTCCGACGAACATTCATCTGGATGTTGAAGAAATATTACAGAGACACATGAGATATTTTCATTTCCTACCAAATGTTGATATATATATATATTTTCTTTCTTCAGTCGATATGCAAAATTGCATTGTCCTCATTTAAGGTAAATTTGTTGTGTATCCGAAAGTCGTGCAGCATGTAGACACTGCTTGCCTTTTTCTGTAGATATGTTTCATACGACAATTATGCCAACCTAGGAAGCACATTTTGTAATAGAGGCTGCCTAACTGTATAATGCACGGTTGTGCTGCCCACGGTTCGGATGGCAGCATTGAGGCAATGTCCATATATATATGGACATTTTTCACTGCATCGTAGACAATCAATCGTATCATCATTTATCAAAGCGGAGGTAGAAGCAGGAGAGTTGCAATTCACACATACAAGTTCAAAGGGGGTCGAGTATGCATTCACTGCAACCAAAACACCTTCAACCTGGGAACACGAGCATAGGAATTAATACATTGAACAATATAATACACAACTGCACCCCCCCCTTAAAAAAAAA
Source organism: Picea sitchensis (assembly GCA_010110895.2). Taxonomy (NCBI): domain Eukaryota; kingdom Viridiplantae; phylum Streptophyta; class Pinopsida; order Pinales; family Pinaceae; genus Picea; species Picea sitchensis. The sequence continues at coordinate 43,441 of SNQJ01S0017746.1, forward strand.
TAAAAAAAATAAAACAGGCGACACAAATTCGGTGAAGGCTATTTTTATAAGCAAAGTGAGGATGATTTTGTGGATGTATACACACAATAGTTGTAGAGCCAACTAGTTTCTTCATATCTTGTACTATATCTTCTTGCAACTCTATTACAAACGTTGTCCGGGTTGTGTGAAAGATCCTTTCTTTAACATCCCTTTTCTTTGTTATATTTTTGAAGAGAATAAGTGGAATCTTCCCTTTATGAAATTGCTTCTTCATTGACGAAAACAAATTTGAATAGGTATCGAACAATTGCAGCTGCAACATGGAATAGTGCAATACTTGTGTAACTTACCCGAGATACATGCACATGCGAAAGTAAAGGACAAAACTGGATATGGAAAGCGGTACCATTGCCTTGTCATTGTCCAACTCTCCATCCTTTATATGGATTATGTGTTGCAAGCCAATTTTTATCACCAGTGTGACAGATGCGCCAATGGTTCCGATTAGGTAAATATCATTGCTCTGTGCAAGCTGGCTGATAGTCGCGTCTGGGATGAAACGATATTCTGAACAAACAACGATAATTTTTTCCACAATACTTGTTTCGTTGAGCGAAATAATCCGATCACAATCACCACATTCATATACTGTTTTGGGAAATATATTAAAATTTGTAATGGATATCCCATTACCCGACAATATATTTTCTGCATGTTTCTGGACAAGTTGTGTAGGAATAGTCAGTGTCACTGTCATCCTGGCCTCCTTGTCTGTCATGTCAGCATGCATAATGGATCTAGTTTTGTTTTCTTTGTCCAAGTAGGTGTTATAGATGACCATTATGTCCCCGACAAACACTTGTCCATTTCAACGACTATTCAAGCCCTTTATTGATGGTACTTTGGGTGTTACAACTCTAGACCCGGTGACAATTTTTTAACAGGAAAACTAAAGTGAATAGTAGTGTGCATTTTATTTTTTTGTATTCTTCTTTCACTGGTATAAATATACAAGTACATGCATAGCTTCGATGAACTATGGAAGACAGAGTTTTTCAACCACACCTCTTAGTCTGCGGAACCTGCATTATGTTCGGCATCTCACTTGTACTTGTTGATACTTCTTGTGAAAAGCAAACCATGTATTGCAGATGACATCAACATATTCACCATGCCATAGATGAATAAATAGTCGAGGATATTTGTTTGGTAAACATACTAAGAGCAGAGCCTATCCATATTTACCTTTGGCCTTGTCGGTCTTCTAATGTCTGGGATGAATGACTGCTCATAGCCATGTCACTAGTCCAAATTTTTCTGACGCAAGCATGTGCAGAGGAACATCAGGACTAAACAATCATATCCATTGTATACTGTCCATTAGAAGGACTAAACAAGCGTAAAATTGTATGCATCTGTTTTTTTTTACTGGAAAAATGTGTAACAGTAAATAGGGCGTGAGGGTGGGGCACCATGGCCAATCTGTATATCACAGACCCTCGGAAGCCAGGGGAGAAATCTTGAACCCACCAGCCCGACACCCACAATCGACAAAGTGGGTAAGTATGGAATAAGGTAGAAGCGCGACCATAGATGTGAAACCGTTATTCCGCCAACCGACGCACCAAGGCATTTTCGAAAAGACCACTAAGAAGATCAATTAGAAAACAAAAGGGATAATAAAAAATGGAAAAAGTGGAAATAGGGAGTGTTGGAACGAATATTGAAAATTTCCAAACTTAGTGTCTTTCGCCAAAATTTAGGTCAGTTGTGCCACTTAGTTTTAGAACCTTGTTGCATGGGGTAAGCTTGTATAACCATTAAGTCTTTGCGCCACCCGACGCAAACCTTGCCGCTGCAGTAAAACCTCTATCTATCACCATTTCTGTCAAGTTTCCCTACTGTCAAAATCTCAAAACCTTGCATCACAATTGACCAAATATCAAATCTTTAAAAGTTTCCCAAGGTCTCCCGTTTTGTCCTACTTCGCAATTCCTTCATTGTGAAAAGTGTCAAAGTTACACAATTAAACTATAAGTTTGGTTCTTTCCATATATCATTTTAAAATTATTTTATATAATTTAAAAATTAATATTATATTTTAAAGTTTGAAAAAATATTAATTAAGCCAAGCCCTTTGCATTGATTCCACTATCCTTCATGTAAATCTACATGCCAAGTGACAAGACAACTCACACAAGATCCAAATATAGGTTTTCATGTGGAAATCAATGAAACACACCAACTGTCCGAGCGTTAAGTCGCATGGAGGAGGGACTCACGCAGAGATCCGAGAGAGGTATGCTACACGCCCGAAATCGCAAGAATGATATTATATGTAAAGCCGAGCTCTATTTCGGGGATTTGGCCGACGTGAGGTTTTAAATGACCATTTCTCCATTTCCTCGAAACCTGCAACCCTAAAATCGAGACTCCAGTCATACACAACATTTGCAGAGGTAGATTTGGACGCTAGATAGCTGGTTGAAATCTTCACATCTGGTTGCCACTACCATCGCATGGGTGACTCAATTATACATACATCATCGGAGCTTGATTATGACAGAAATTAAAGTGGTCGCATTTTTTCAAAGGAATAATTGCATTGGCAATTATGTGAATATCTTCTACTCTATAGAAGAAATTACGAATACGAGCTGCAACTTCGCGCGACCCTTGTTTCTCAGCTCTTCAGTCAATTGGCAGAGAATACAATTCTTCAAATGAGTTGACAGATTTTAAGAATTGATAGATGACCATATTTTCAGATCGGATTCCAGGCACAGCTCGACTCAACTTGGTATCCACCCGTCAGCTATAGAAGAGTGTGACTATGCTCACATTACTAAGCAATGCATTGATTTCATGTCATTTATTTTGATAAATCCTTTATGATTGGGATTCGATGTGGTTAACACACATGTCACTATGTTTTGAAAAATCACCTCCTAAAGATAGAGACCAACATTCATCGGCGATCCAATCCAGATTTAAAGTTAAAAGATGAAAGACACGATATCAACATTCAAAGTGCCCATTGAATCCACCGATTTAAGCATTGACAGAGGCATTTCAAGGAGCAAACCAACGCAAACCAACAGTCAAGGGATTTGTTCCAGATTTTCAAGAGAGCAGATTGCCCATTCGATCATTTGTGTTTCAGAGGTTATGAAATTGTGATCTGGCTTTGAGTAAACTTATTGTTTTTACAGCAGACATTTCCATTACAATGAACTCCAAACGCTGTGTAAATGGATGAGACTCTGCTTTAAAGTTCAAACATACAAAGGGACCATCCATACGCCACTTGTCAAAGTTATTAGTACCAGTTTAAAGAAGCTGGCAGAGCATCTGACAGTTGTAGAATTTCAGGGAAGCAAACCGTTTCCATATTCCTTGAAACAAAAAGAGATTTCCTTTTAGATTATTTCTTTTAAAGACTAAGTAATGTAACGGATTGGAAAACAAAAAAAACCAGATTGGTTAAATAATCGTTTTGAGGGGCCACATCGGGGTGGGGGGTTCAAGCCTTTTTTGAAATTGGGGCTTCTATTGTAGACAGAGTTATTTTTTGGAAGACCTTAATGGAGTAATGCAGGAGAGATGCGTTCACTTGATATGTGAGATTCATCACGGTTGATTTCTTCAGTATGTTCTCTGTTTGTTATATTCATATCGTCTATTTCTTCCTTTATCGACCGAGTTAAAAGTTGTTTGGAATTCATTTTGCATGCTCCTTACACACAATTGATATGTGTTGTGTTTCAATGATAAATAGTCATAATTCACTCAAGATTAGTGCTCTGCACCTAGTTATTAACCTTCAGTCTTTTTTCTCTAAAGTTGTAGTGAAAATTCATCCTTGTTAGATGCTTTCACTGTGATGGTCTTTCCCTTTTATTTTTATTTTTTTGCTACCATATCAAGATTATCGATGGCTGAAAGATAGACTTACTTTGCCTCATTTCCCTCAAGTAACACAATCACTGCTATTATCCCTTTTCTTTGGTTTTCACTTGACTCCATCGCCCAATAAGCCTCCTTCAAATCTGTGCAGCCACCAACCTTATCAAAATATCTTGTCTCATAAGAAATCTGGCCTTCTTACTATGATTACTGAATATTCTTTGAGTAAAGAGACTTTGACTATTGAGAGAGCCCTCTCTAAGTGTATTAGGTCAGAAACACACTCTAAAGCAGGTTTCAGATTACCTTGGGGATTGGCTTGCAGCAACCCAAGTCAAGTTCTAAGTGATAACTTAATTTTTCATTTAAAATGTGCTAAGGCTCGGCTCTATTACAACCTAGAACTAACTCTTGCGACAACAGGGAGGGTAGAAAGGCCCATTGATGCCAAGCCATTGTTTTCTAGTCTAAAATTATTTTCCCCTACCCGTTTCGCATATTTAAATTACCAGCACAGTTGGTATACCTTTTAGAAGATTGTACCACAGAACCCTTTGCTGTTGCACATAACAATTCATCTTCCTGTCCAGCCAACATGTTTCTTCCAAGGTAGCAACACCGAATATGCAATGAACATGAAGGCAAGTTAGTATGAAGACAGACATGTAAATGAAAGAGAAAGAGGTCTATTTATTCCAATGTAACATCAAACAAAATACACAGAATATATTATATTTGAAGGAACAAAAGAAGGGAAAAAAAAGGTGCAAAGCAACAGAACAAGCACAACAAATATACAGACAATAAATGAAAAAAATGAACACTAGAATATGAACTAAGAGTATCGATATCCACTTCTATAATTCCTCGTCTACATTCCCGCCAAAGATTCCATCGTCCTCTCCAGCCATTTTGTTTGTTTAAATGTAGAAATGCAACGAAAACACAACAGACATGAAGTAAGTTAGTATGCAGGAAGGCATGTAATGAAGATAAGTTATCATGTAGGAAGGTACGCAACATCTACATACAATAAACTAGGTGAACACATATACAATCAATAAATGAAATACAAAACAACACAATATGAGATAACAATACAAGCATGCACCTTTCTATCTCCTCTTCAATCGATGCAGTCAAGACTCTGTCGTTTTCTCCAGCTATTCTGTTTGTTTGAATGTGGGAATGCACAAAATACAATGAACATGAATGGACGCTGGTATGCACCGAAGAACAAGTAATATGTACATACAGTAAAAGAGACTCAATGAATAGTCTAAAATATAGGCAGAAACATGAACATTTGATCTTCTCCATCCATAGCTGTAAATATGTAATTTTTTTTCCCTACCCAAAATATATTACAAGCCACAAAATATTACGAAATTGCATGGCCATAGCTAAACGATTTATGGTTTTCCATGGAAAATTATCCAGATATGATTCCACCGATGGAGATACATGTTCTTTATCCTTTACATAGAATGTTATGCCCACGATACAGGATTTTGGTTTTCCATGGCAAACTACCCATATATGCTTCCAGACATGGAAATATAATTTTGCAGAATCTTTGTTGTACATATCATATCTCAAGTACAAGACAAATTGTATCATGGACACACCAGTCTGTGTAGAGGACAAAGAACATGTATTTTCATATGGGCACATTTAACCATACATGGTTTATAAATGTAACCTACATATGTTTTATTTTAACAAAAAAACAACGGATATTGCAATTTCACATGTACTTCTCAAACTATTTTTCATGCAACTATTTTCTTTCATGTCAACACTGAAGCACCAACAAAATCTCACAGTAGAACATATGTCAACCTCGCTAGACAGGGAAAATAACACAACTGCATGTCGACTCGTGGGTGTAGGGGTTGAACATCGTAAAGCGACCAAAAAACAATAATAATCCAGAAAAAAAAAAACATCTCCAACTACCGGCGTAGGACCCCAACCTTGCAAAGCCGAATCAAACAAAAGAAAACAATAAGAACCAAACCAACAAGAAAGAAAAAACATGCCCAACTGCATCCCCAGGGCCCCAAAGCGTAAACCCGAGCCAACCAAACACAACCAACAACTGATGAACCAATGAAACAACGAACAAGCAACAACCATCGAACCAATAAACAACATATGTATATCCAAAGATGACGAAACTAAAGCTGAAGCACAAAAGGAACCAAAAATATACGACGAGCATGCCAGTATAAATAAGCAAACATTCTTACCTTCAAACTGCAAACACTGAACAACAAACATGGAATAGAAAATAAAACTATGGCATGGAAACTTACTCCGAAACGATGAAAGGAAGAAGCGCAGGTCAAATTGTGAACCAAACAACAACAAGTAGAAACCGACGAACCAACGAAGAAGAAGCACTCACCGAACTAGTAAACAATGTATGTAGCTTCAACGATGAAAAAATTGCATTGCAAAGCTAGAAGAAGGATGAAACATGCAATGCCTATTCAACTAGCGGTGGACAACAATATTGTGCAAAATCACTGCAACATTGTATGAAAAATTTCGAGGAAAAATGTACTCCGAGAAGCGTATTTAGAATTTTTTTTAAGGTTGTTAGGTTGTCTAAGGACCTCGCGGTATGCAAACATTTAAGCTGTTAGGCCTGTTGGAGGACCTCACGTCATGTAAACATTTAAGTTGTCAGGCCTATTCAAGCACCTCAAAAAAAGTGTCAATACATTTCAATACAAATACATGCGGCAAAGACGTTATAAACTTTGGAATTATCGATCACTATAAATCTTGGATATCTAAACATTTCAATATGATTAGTACAAATAAAAACATTGGGATATATTTAGCTAGCAGAAAATGCTAAGACAAACATTCGAACCAATGCTAGCATTAATCCACCTTCAAGCAATACATAGGAAAAATATATGATTCAAAAAGATTGGATACGATAAAAAAGTTTGGACATGTTACCATATAAAACATTGGGAATAGCGAAGCCCGCAATAAGACCTCCAATCATATCAGTACATACATGGTGTTTTTTATTATATAAAAAGCAATGTTTTTAGTTCCCTAGCTCCAAGAATAGATATTATGCAAATATTTGTTGTCAAAGGACAAACTAATATGTAGTCAACGAATTATAGATAGCTATAGTCCCTCTATGCCTACAATAGGGACTAATAACTATTATCATTCTATTGAAACAAAGTGTTGCTAGAATATTTTTTTAAAACAATGATGTTGAAATGTGTGTTCGAATTTTAGTAGCATTTGAAATAATTACCATCATTTTTCTTAAAACAAATAGTGTTGTTGAAATCTTCTGTTGTAAAACAATATTGTTGAAAGGTGTGTTTGTATTTTAGCAACACTTGAAATAATTGCCAATACTGTTGAAAGGTGTGTTTGGATTTTAGCATCACTTGAAATAATTGCCACCATTTATATTAAAAAAAATAGCATTGCAAAAAGTAGTTTATGTAGCAACTATGAAACATATAATCAAATGTTTCAACAAGTATTATTAATTACAACATCGTCATTGTAAAATCATCATCATCCATCTACAGAAGCCTCTTTAAAATGGAAGAAAAAATCATTTTAGATTGGGAGATCTAAAAGAGTTTCTTCGATCTCAATCCAATTATGATGTATTTTATTATCGTTTCTATGGTAGAAAACATGGATAATTGAAAAATAAAAATATCTACATAGTATCAACAAAATAAGAATGATAAAAATGTGCATTATCTTTCCCCCATCTAACTTCTTGTGATCAACTATGTCCAACTCCTTTATTAATGTCCCATCATCCATAGCTTCACTAACCCATTATATTTGTCTCACCCATGATGTAAAGTATTACTCACCTCACATCTCCCAATTGAGGATTTTCATAATCTTTGGACAACATGAGATATGTTTTTAGGGAGTCACTACTTCTTGTGCATTGAAATCTGACGTTGCTATGATGGTTTTTTGACACACGTTAATCGACCATCCGATGAAACCCAGTTATTAGTTTCGTCGGTGTATTCGTGTCGGCTAGCCGATGAAAGTACAGACATAGGATATGCGACAACCCTAAGGGCCGAAAACTCATCTAAATTAGACATTGTTTTCGACAACTATGTGTCGGAAGTCTGACGTAATGATACATTGAACATCCTACATCCCTATGTCCAATAATGTCAGACACGTGCTCCCATATCCGATGCCCATGAGCATCGCATATCCGATGATACAACAGTACCGCCGACTGTGGTGCCATACCTTCGATGGTTAGTGTTGTCGGTCCTAACCTCTAATAGTCAATGTCCCCTTTCGAAAAATATCCGACGATATCATAGTACCTTCGACGACTGATAATGTCAGTAAGACCGTCAGATATCCGACGGCTGCCTTTGGTGAATAGTTGACGATTTTATAGTACTTCCGACGAGGGTGCCATACCTCCAATGGTTACTACTTTCGGTTTGTGCGTTGGAGATCCAAAGATACCGTGCACATTAAAAAAATACATATCCAAGCTTGAAACCAAACTATGATGCTAGAAAAACTGCCTATTCACTATTAAGCTTATATGGGATTAGAGCCTTATCATGAGCCTTGTAACTAATATTGAGCTCTTAGTACTAAGGATGCTTGATCCTTACTTATTATGGAAATGTGATATGTCAATTGCTGTGATTAACTATGATAGGATATGTAACTTCTTGGTCATTGTAGTTATGTTAGCTATCATATGTTTGATTACCCGTATATACCTATTGCTTTGATCTAAGGTTTCTAGTCTTACTTCATCATCTAATAGTGATAATATTTCACATGTCACATAATCAATGGAATTAGTAGTACTGACATCTTACATGAATCTTATAGGTAAACACAAATTATAGATAAGAAGTGCTCATTATGGAAACATGATAACATCTCTATTTAGACAAGCTAATACATAAGCAGATGAAGTAACATGCTGGTGTTGTGTTCTTAACCATATTGAATATGTAACCTCCTTGTGATGGTTATACTTATAGTAGTAATCATCAGTATACGAGATCAAGTTTACATAAGGTAATGTGAATACAACTTATTATGACATAGCTATTTTCCAAGTAAGGTGAAACCAAACCTGTTGCATACAAGGTGAATTGGAGAACGTTTACACTTAATGCTTGTCTTCCTCTAAGTTGTTACGCTTATCATAGATCTTTAACCACAATGTCCATGCTTTTACAATTAATCAGAGCCATTATGAGCTTTAGGGATCATACATATTAGGGTTCCATGGGTGTGTTTAACTATCATGTTAATTAGGGAATCATTGCTATACCTTTGTATTCACCAATACCAGTTACTTGCTGCTTACTTATGTTAGCTCTTAGTTCATACTAGTTACCTGATCAATCATGTATAAGCTTTCAATACCATGACTACTATGAATGTAAACAAGAATATAAACATTGAACCAATACGAGATCCACTATTCATCACATACTAAGTGGTATACATCATTGTATTTCCATAATAAATAGTGTTAATACATGATAGGGAATAAGCAGACATGTTATCTGTGCTTGTTTCACCATGTTACTTATATTGAACAAATACAAGTAATAATGGGATTCATTCTATAACATGACCTATTAGTAAGCTTAGAACCGATACTAGTAATCAGTAATTAAATTGCCTATATATAACTGAGTATCACCCTTTTATGCTTGATTATGGCTAATATGTTTCTTACGCCTTACTTACTATGGATAAATGTTCCTATATTCTATACATAGAGTAGAGGTTTCAATGCTATTACTAGTATAAGTATAGAGCACTTATTATACCCTATTAACTAGTAATCACTGTTGTTATGCTTACTTATTATGGAAAGATACAATCAATACTAATGCTAATCATATAAAAGGGAATACTAGATAGTTGTAGAACTGTAATAAATGAGAGTATGATCGTGATTACTTGCACAACATTATATACAATACATTGGTTTCACTATTACTCTCTGCTTCTAGGATAGATATATAAGTGTTTCCATAATAATCATATATGTATTACTACTCTATTACATAGCTCAACTTACGTGGAATACGTAACTACTTACAATATGTATTCAGTACATAAACATCGTACTGAGCATTACAATCACTCTAACCCTTCTACTTAAGCCCATTGATTACTCTGCTTATCTTATATCCACCTAATAAAGCCCATACTAATCTAAGCTACTGTGAACCCTATTGATATTCCCTATTAAAGCTTATAGTTTTGTAGTAGTTTTTACAAAACAACCTAATCACACTCTGTACATGAACTTAACATAACTCCTTGTAAGTTTGTTTCCACATAAATCCTTGTGAGCTTGTTTCCACTTAACATAACTCCTTGTGAACTAAGAGCTTGGTTGGTAGAGTATACTAATGGTAATACTTGACCTCAATGAAAGGTGATATACTAGAGATGTAAAGTTTGATCACTACCTAATATCGATTGTTGGTTGACCAAGGGGAATAGAAGCAATATGTTGTATAAGTTGTAGCTCAAATGACATATGTAATCAATAGTAATATGTAACTAGTTAAAATACCATAATAGTAAGATGAGCTATCCGTATGGGCTGTAATCCCGAGCATTATCAATAATACATGGGGTTTCATCTCTATTATAACCATACATAAGCTATTCCCATGATCTCTACTAATATAGTTGATTTGATATTACTATACAACCAAGCAGTGTATAAGTTGTATTACTTATGGTATTCATTCTACTTGATCTAATATGGAACTCATATGATACTAGATTGATATAGTGTTATTACCATGGATTCACTGTAATTACATAAGATAGGTTATATGTAGTTATAGAGGTTAAGTATCTTACCTCATCTCTTATATTGGAATAATGAAACAAGCGTATTCGTAATGATCGTTCCTAACTAGTAGTAATATTATACATATTATGAACATAACATATAAGGATAAAACAATCACTATGTTTCACGTAATGTATTGGGCCTGATTAGGTTATCACTATAGCTTAAGACTCTTAGTAATCAACATACTATTAATCGCAGTCATAAGTATAGGAAACAAGTGTAATCATATCGATCTAGAGTTGCAAGTACTATACTAGTTATGTAGAAAGCTTTGGTAACTAGTGTGTAAAAGGACTGTTAGTAGTTACTTGATGTTTAAGCTCTTATAAGTGCTAGTTGTGTTAAAGGTTGATAGTGTTGATTATACATATACCTATAATGAATAAGCATAGTTCCCATTTCAACATGTTAGTTATACTTATGCTATCCAAGTAAGAGCTATTGAATCTTACTAGTATGAGGTCCATGTGATGACTAGAGGTAACATCTAACTCCAAGATTTTCTAAGCATAGGGTATGTAAACTCAAGCCCAATGATATCTTGTTTATGAACATAGTCTGATCAGTATGTATCATTATTCAGTATAATGAAGTTCCAGGTTAGTATGATTCCCTATGTTACAGTATTAGAATATCACAAGCTTACAAGATGTATGTAACAAGTAAGAGATTAATATGGATGATGTGCTTGATTAGCCTAATTAGCATAGTATTATAACCATTTCATTACTTGAATCAGAGATGTAATCATACAAACAACTTATCTTACTCTCTACTAATAGGGAATTTCTATAATGTTATGTATTTGGTATAATGAATCACACTAATGGAATGTGTAATCTATAACACTAATGCTTACCAATATTCATAGGATATGTACGTATTATGTCTAATAAATCCTACTAAGTATGTGTAATAAGTTGCTTCATAGTATGAAGTCTATAGTTTGAGGTTTGAACTATTGATCATGTATACATTATGGAAACATGTATAGTAATTCAACATGTAAGTGGTTACAATGGACTTACTACTTGTTACATAAAGAAGATACATGGAGCTTACTGATATAGAGTTAATAAGGGTGATAGTACTCATAATTGTAGTATTATCTTTAAGCTTGATATCACATTACACTAAGCTCTAAGCTAAATCTAAGCTCACATAGTCACAATTATGGTAATTATGCTACTACTTATACAATGTTCATATTTCCCATATATGGATATGATTAATACAAGCTCTAATTGGTTTGATTAGGAATTACTTCACATTATCCCCTGTATCTTACTTTACCATAGCAGTAAGAGCGTAATCTCTGTAAATAACATGATGTAAGTAGTATATGTATAAGGTTGTAATCACGATAAAGATCTTTACGTAATCATTAGATACCGTATTTTATATAAGGCAAATGATTTGAATATGTTCAATATGAGTAACCACTCCCACACCTTCTTAAGGCCTTAGAAACCACATAGAAATTAACCATTGTCAAAATCAAGGTAACAAAAACACAATATAAATCACAATATAAATCATAATGTCAATCATACGTGAGTGGGAAGAACCAAAATCACAATATAAATCATCAAGTCAATCATACAAATCAATTTCAATTAGAAATGAAAGAATAAATCAAATACCTAGATATTGGATGCTTTTCCTCGTATGATATTCATTTAATAATGCTCCAATAGATCTCCCACAGTAGTTATTATAATAATTAAACCAACGCTTAAAGAATCAACAAAATAATAAAATAAATTAACAAAATTTTTTATGACTAAATAATAATTAAAAAGACTTGATTGAATGAATACTTGAATGAGCTCCTATTGGTTTTGATAATAATTTGTTGGAGTAGTCTAATCTTGGAGAAAACCTCCCTCGATTTGAAGGAGCAACATCAAATTCAACATTGACTTTGTTGTTGCTTTGTTGGATCGAGGGAGGTTTGCTCCAATACTATCCAAATCCTAATTTATTCTCTACTGAACATGGTAAATCACATGAAGGTGGAAGCTCTTATGGCCACTCCGCTCCCCATCACATCACTCTCAATTACCTAGTACCCAATCTATCTACTAGAAAATAGTTGAAAGCAACACATTAAGATTCATGCATAGACACTAGAAAAACAACAAATTCATAAATAAACATATGTGGTTTTGTGTATAAACAAACATATAGCAATCATTCATTAACATATGAAATTCATTCACTCATTCATTAATCATAGACACTAAATATTTCATCTCAATAAATTTATCATAAAAAATATGTTTTCACAATATGGTACATGATGTTTCTAAGTACAATCATTTCTTTTTTTCTTTCTTTCTTCTTGAAATGAATTTAGAAAGTAGGTCGTCACTTCCTTCTTCCCCTTCATTTTTTTTGGCTTCTGCATGTCTTATTGACGACCTGGTCGTGTACTCACGAAGGGAAGGATGCTGCAAGGGGGGTGCATATCATCAACTACAATAAGAAAAAAATGTTAAATTGATATTGTTTGTTATTATTATTACAAGTATTTCATTAATAAAAAGAGAATTAGAGTGTTATTTACTTGCTTGATTAGTGGAGGCAAGTGGAGTAGTTTCAGATGCTACCATATGTTCATCTTCTTGTCTAGCCTCATCCTCTAGATGGTCTGGAGTTTAAACACGAAATGTTATAATTAATACACCATTTGCCATTAAATATTTTTAATTTCAATCCATACTAAAAAATTTATAGCACATGAAATACCTTCAGTACCGAGCTGTACACCACCTTCATTGGGTGGAAGTATATCGTCACTAGGTTGTGTTCCACTACTGGGGACACATGTTTCTTCGTTGGTTTCCTTCTTAAAACAAGCAAACACATGAATTTATGGACGAAAATAATAATCAATAGATTGTGCAAGTAATTAATTATAAATAATGTTCGATGATTTTATTTACTTTTTTGTCGGTTTGTGTGTTGGAAGATTGTGTTTCCCCCAAGATTTGTCTACATCCAACCATGCCTTGAAATCCATGCTTTAAAGAAACCTTGAGGTCTTCCTATGTTGGAGCTTCTTTGAACTCCATGCCATGCAAATTTGCATAAGAACATTAACTTTGCTTCTTCTCTACAATTAAATTAAAATTGTTAACAATATATTATTTGGATGCAATTATTTTTTTTATACTTACAATTTGTACTGTCATTTTAGAGTAACCACCCAGGCCAAGTTTGTGTTTCCCATGTTTTTCAATTCTGGCCTTGGTGGCTTTGGATGTGTTTGGGAGCCTTTATTGAAAAGTTTCAAATACATAATTAGATGTTGCAATGACGATAAAACATCATAATTATATTATTATAAGTGGACTGTATACCTTCATGAGTCGGGTGGTGTCTTTCCTTCTTTTTGGAGCATCTTATCCTTTGCATCTTCCTATAGGGCCTTCCACTCCCTCTCAAGAATCATTGGGGGATTCTCGTACTTAGGGTTCTTTTACAAATGAACCCTATATTGGTCCTGCAGATATTTTAAATATGCACCTGCTTTTGAGGAGACTCTAGATTTACTGAAGGAAACCTCACCGAATAGGCCAACCAACTTGTTAATGAGCTCATATTTTAACTTGGAACTTTGTGAATTCCACCTTATGCGTATGGTGGGACCAAAGACATCCAATTTCAAATCATTCATGCGTTTATAAAATGTGTCATTTCCTATAAAACCATATTATCATTAGTCTAAAATAATTACACATTTTATGTAAATTTCAATTAGATTGTACATAATAATTAAAACACATGTTACATACATGGAACCTTTTCTATTTTCATAGGGATGAGTTCAACGTTTATCAAAAAGGTAACCTTTATTGTTCCTGTGCTAGTGACACAGAAAGATATAGGAAAGCATACTTCAAACTATGCAAAGCCTTTCTCTGCATCAACATCATCCCGTGCACATTCTGACAAGTGCTCGTCAAGGATGGGTGTAGTACCGACATTGACCCTGGAGGGTGTAGTGGTTTGAATGACTAACATGCTAGTATGGTGTTGTGCCGGTGTAGCAACATCGTTGGTACCAATACTGACCTACGTATATTGATCCTGGGGATCAAAATCCTTCAAAAACTCCTGTAAAAATAAAGAATTTTTTTATAAAAGGACTTGTAAGAGTATAGAAATTAAAATCCAAAATAAATAAATGGCATAAATAAATATCTTTCTTACCCCATAGCTTTTAATTTTTTTCATCAAGGATTTAATTCTTTCCATTATCTCATGTGTCTGTGGTTGAATCTCAATCAAAGAAGCAAGTTTGATGTTTGATTTTATCATAAGCTTCTTTATTGTTTGGATTCGGTTAGGGAAGGATTTTTTTTTTCGTGAGTAATAAATTCCTCTGTATAATCTATGGACTTCTCTAAGGTTGTTGCCTTCCCCCTGTCACCTTGGGACAATGGTGTTTCCAACAAAGAAATGTCAATACAAGAATTAAAAAAAATTGAAGAAAATCAAATGTATGCAAAATAAAGTTACATAACATCATTTTAGTGGATGATTTACTTGTAAAAAACATAACATCAAAATATTTACAACTTTGAGGACTGGTCCTAATGTGGTAGCAAAGCAAGGATCGATATTATCATTAAATGTTTTGCCATATGAGTTTTTACTTCTAGTTTAGAGGATCATAATGAAGACAATGTATGTTTCTTGTGTCTATTATATGTTTCTTGTCTCTATTAGTAAATAATAATAATAAAATATTAGAGTCATTTCTTACAGGTTGGGTAAAATAGTACTATACATATCACCCTCAAAATAACAACATCTGTATCCACTCGATTCAAATTGTAATCAATCGACAACTCTTCCCCTGCAACTATTGATTTTATTGCACATACAAATACATGGTTTCCTTCATGACCCTCAAATACGCAATTGAGTTGCTTATTTGTGGTTGTGGGTCGTGTACTGTTTATAAAACCTGCAATATTCCTTGTTTCTTTTGTTTTTCCATCAATATACATAGATGCTCCTTTATTTTGATCATTGTCATTTAGTTGTATATAATTTGCAACCATGCCATATCTTCACATACTTTTTGTATATTGGACTATCCATATCCAATATTTGTAGATGTAATAGGGTCCCACATACTCCATCATTTTAGTTATTCCTATGTAACAAACCCTTTATTCCATCCATGGAAAATAGCCCCAAACCATGTAATGACGATGGAGCAATGCGGTATATCCTTTCGTTGTCACAAAAATCAGTGTTTATTTGAGGAAGATCATTCAGTACCCATCGTTTCACTAGATGGTTGTACCTCAAGGGCACCTCGATGTCGTTTATTCTCTCATCATCATAAGAAAATGAACCCCCTTTAGCAAGAAAGAATTCCATGCGTCTATATAATTTTCTTATGATCTTCTTACCTCTAGTTGATCTCCATCTGTTAGACCTACTAGATGTCTCACTTTCCTCTATTCTAGCTGAAATTCCCTCACTCGAAGAAGATATATTTGAAAAATACTTGTTTAGTTGTACGCCCTAGTTTAATTGGTATATTGGAAACCAATTATAGTTAAAGAGTGTTATTAAATGTAGAGAACTTCATGAGTTTTTTGACCAATGAGATTAAAAAGTTCACAAGAATACCAAGTTCAATAGTTAGAAAAATGGATGGTAATCCTATTTCTAAAGAGAACAACCAACTATGATCAACACAAAGATTTTGGGTTGATTTTAACGTCAAATATGTTGTTCAAATCATTATGTGGGAAGTTGTAGCTATGAAAATTGACAATCAAATCAATCATGCAATTTGACCTAAATGTAAGTATTCCACTGGATTTGATAGCTCATTAATTCATAATGAAGAGGGTATGATTTTGCAGGCCTATCCTGAGGGACTTTACCTACCCCATAATTGTTTTGACCTTCAACATATCTCCTAACCATTAGAAGTGGATAAAACATTAGGTGTTGAATCCTCTATCTAAAGTTAATGCAGTCACCCAAGAAGAGAATTTCCTACATCCAAGGACAACCATTTAAAGTTTTGAATTAGAAAACACTCCAACTTGTTCCTCCACAAAATGATACATTGGATCATAAGTTCAGGATTTTGTTTTACATGTAACCAAGCACCCCACCCTCCATCCTATAAACAAGGGTAAGAT
The DNA here is from genome assembly GCA_010110895.2 of Picea sitchensis. Taxonomy (NCBI): domain Eukaryota; kingdom Viridiplantae; phylum Streptophyta; class Pinopsida; order Pinales; family Pinaceae; genus Picea; species Picea sitchensis. The sequence continues at coordinate 60,406 of SNQJ01S0017746.1, forward strand.
GATCTTCATGGATAATAGCCTTAGAAAAAATTATAGGTTCACAAAGAGTGAAACACATCATAAGAAGGATTTGAACTTGGGTGGGGAGATGTTGGCATGCACAAATGTTCATAATCAAATTAAGGGAGTTCACCCAAAGATAAGGCCCAATAATCTTTCTCTCTATTTGGGATAGTAAAATCCTTTTTTTTAATGGCTTGGCTACCAATATTAGATTTTTTGTTGATTTATTAAATTCTATGTTTTGAATGCAATTCTAAATCTAAAATAGAATACATCCCTAAGATAGAATTTAAGACACATGTATTACTAACTACTGATGAAATTAAAATTGCATGAAGGGACGAGTTTGGTTTTCTTAGGGAGTCCAGTCTATTGAATCTCTTGGAAGTTCCACCATTCAACAACATTGGTGAAACAAATTGTTGTATCAAATTCCTTACCAGTCACATGCACTAGGGTTGCATATTGTTGGACAAGGTTATATAATTCACAAACATGGTATTCATATGATCATAAGGCTATCTATGGTAGGCGTGGATGTTACTAGTGAGTTTAAAGGACCTATAAGTAAGAATAAATTCATGGAAAGATACACTGGAAGTATGAAATCATCATGGGTGGAAGGGAGATGCAATTTATTGGATCAATGAGGCTTGAGTTAACAAGGCATGCTAGCTAATGACCTATAGGATTATGATGAAGAGAATAGAGAGGAGTGCATCTTGAACACCTTGTCAATAGCACCTTTCTATGTCTAGGTTGTGCAACTGAACTGGTCCATGCACCTCTTAGGTGAATTCATTGAAACATATGGAGAAGACTAGACAATAAGATACCAATTTATTTACTATTATATCATCATGGAATTTGCCTAGCTAGCAAGTTTGTCTAATCCTATCTAATAACATCATTCATATTTTGAGCCCATACAATCCCGAGTCCTATAAGCACACTCTAATACCATATGTAACATACCCCTAGTTTAATATATATCTTAAACATTAATATTCATCTACCAGTTGGATTTATTTGCTAACAAGGGAAAAATAAAGGGATACAATTTTGAAATATAAAGAAAGAGAAAACCCTGCAAAATATTTTCATGCCTTATGCAATGAAAAATATAGCCATAACATCCTTTCACACATATATATGGACAATAAGAATTTATCAAGAAATAAATGTAAGGGATTAACAACATAAATTGTCCAACCCCCTAAAGAGGAACTGAATGCACTCTTCCCGATTCACAGTAAAAGTTGTGAAAAACAAATACAAAATTGCAAAGTGGACCTCAACACCTAAACATCACGCAAATGAATTCTTGTGTACTAAATTGTGTAATGTTTTTCACTTTCCACCACATAAATGACAAATTAAATTGAAACGTCTCAACAACAAAGACATTGAAGAACTCCAAGTTGGTTCTTATGACATTTAAGCATTATGCATAACAAATCCTTGGTTTGGTAATCGAGGTGATAAAAAAGCTTGCTCTCTAAAGGTGTTCACATTCCATTTTTGATATAATGTAAGCCTAGATTTAGTATTTCATAAACATTGTTATAGAAATAACATTATTGAGAGAACATAAAGTGACCATACTCAATCACCCAAAATATGAAATAAGTATTAATCTACTTCAGAGTTACATCATCATTATGCGATATTACTTGTGTCTCTGTTATTATATCCAAATAACAATATTGGTGCCAAATTCAAGCACATAGTGAGTTAATAAGTCAATTAGAGGGTTTTATTTATATGTGTACATGCACTGTGAGATTTATGCTAAGAATAATACACCATGAATATTTGAATACTATTAAACACATCTAATCCAAAATAGAGAATGCTCTGTTTTAGTCTATTTAGAAACCCATCAAGCATTGACCAAAAACTTATGAATCGGTGACCTTTAACATCAAATCATTCAAGGGGGTTTTAGTTTCTAATCAATATTATTCATAAATAGGACAAGCCTTGCAAAAGAATGAACTTAAATAGTCAAATCATGATCCAACCCTTGAACAAAATAACCAGAACTTCACATGACTATTTAGGAAATATTTCATCCTTTAGATCATTTGCACCATGTAAGAAATTATTATTGGAGTCCAATTTCTAGTCATGAAAAAAAACCATAACAACAAATTTCACAAGGATCGTTTGGTAAAATGTGTCATTAGGTTACTAGAAGGGACTATTCAAAATCCTAGCATGACAACTTCCTGGTATGGGCATGGTTAGAGGAATGGAAGTTTCAACTCAAAAACATTTAATGTGTTTCAAATCTCTTTCAAAATTTCTCTCTTATATGGACTCTATTTCTAGTAATATACATTTTAAACAAAAATAATAAATATTTTACTTATTGTAATAGATTTGAAAATGTACAAATTCCTATCTTAGCCTCTATAACATTACTAACCATTAATGGGTCTAAATTTTTGTAATTGTGCATACAATTTCCCAAGATTGTGTCTCAAGTCAAATTGATTATATTTTTTTCATGTTGGGTGAATTTTATGTTCAGGTTTAAAATTATGTCCCTTACAACTGTAAAAAGGCTCTCTAGTAAGCCAACCATACTATCATTACTTCTATGTTTATAGACAATTGTGACATTCTTTGTCATACATGGAGCATCACTCTTGTTCTTCAAGACTGCATACATTTCTATGTAATATCATACTTAGGATTATCNAAAAAGGCTCTCTAGTAAGCCAACCATACTATCATTACTTCTATGTTTATAGACAATTGTGACATTCTTTGTCATACATGGAGCATCACTCTTGTTCTTCAAGACTGCATACATTTCTATGTAATATCATACTTAGGATTATCTAGTATTTGAATGGAAATTTGAGGGATAATACATTCTGATATGTTCACACTGTTACACATTATTTTCGTCACCCCTATGACCGTTAATGATGTAAACATATCCTTTGTCTTTAGAAGGATCAGTTGCCTTAATCCTTGAAGAATAATGAAGACATACTTTCCCAGAGAGATGAAAATCGTCTTTTCCCTTGTAAAAACCTTATAAAAAGGGATAGTCGCACCTTTCTTAGTGTTAAGGGTGTGACGATATAGGATCATCGTAGGTTTCACCACAGTGGCCTGTGATGTCGTCACAGTTTTATCAGTGTTAAGGGTGTGACAATTTTCGTACGAAGGAAAAAGAGAATTTTCTCGAAAATTCTAGAATAGAAGCTTCAAGGGTGAGGTGGCCTCCGATTGGTTTGGATCTGAGTCACATCCCTGATATCATGGGATCATCCTAACCTCCTCACGTTATCCTTTTCATCCTATAAAAGGAGAGGATTTCTCATGGGGAAAGTTAGCTTAGATTGGAAGAATTGAAAAGTTATTGAGTTTTGTAGCTTGGAGTTTTTGGAGCTTGTATGTTGGCTTTGAGCTTTGCTTTGTCAAGATAGATTGTTGATCTTAAAATCTATGGAGTAGAAGTGTGTGGGAAGCAAGGAACTGTTGGAAGGGACCTTACAACATCAAGGCATCGGTTGTATTCTCCTTTTCATACCTTTAATATAGTGATTTATTTATTTCCCATAAAATTGGTCTTATTTTATTGTATGACTCCTTGATCACATACATAGGTTTTGTTGAGTATATGTTGTTTCTTTCACTTCGTTGGCTTGTGTCTTTTTTACAGGTTCATCATCCCATAAGCCTTGTAATGGAGCGAGGATGACACTAGTGAGGACAAACGACATTTAAAATGTATGTCATTTATCTCTTGTTAGTTGGTATGCTTGATAATTAAAACTTAGGGAAAGTTTTATATTATGTCTTGTTTTGTTCTAGTTTCAGGGTGAAACTAGGGAGATATGTTTGTGTCCACACTTACCGATTAATCCAATAACACACACAAATACCTTCTGCTATAGGAATGCACAAATGCTATTATGCTCAAACCCATCAAACAATTTTATCAACCTTTCAATACTTTCTTTGAGTGCATGATTCGGATCTGAAAAACAAGTGAAAAACTTATTCTCACACAAAGAAATCAATTCTTCTCTATATACTTCTTCTTACCTGGGCCTTTGAGAGTTGGAACATATTGAAATGACAGTTGGGTATTCAAATGCAATGAATATTTTATGAATGATGGAGAAGACTGTTTTCAGAACTCATTCTCCTACTATGTTATTGTATCTTTCTATCTGGAAATGACACTAGGATTGGGCCACAATAAATCAACAAGTGTTTACAGGGAATGAAAAATGAGATCCTATTCATGACACTAAATGTTCAATTTCAAGGTGTCAAACCTAGAGGATATAAACAATTGTGGCTCTTTCAAACTTCTTAATCAAGGATATTTCCTGGTTTGGAATATGAGGATCCATCCCCACATTGAACTTGAGAAGGATTCCAACCTTTGTTTTAGAATGTAATACATGATATTTTAGGATAGCAAACTACCCAAATTTAGATTTCATCAATCATTTGATTTGAAAGAAACCAGGGAATAGAAAATCAAATTGATGTTACTTAAACTTTGCTATCATATATATAATGATTTGCACTAGTAATTACTGAAAAAATGAAAGATCATAAGCTTTCCATGCCTCAAAAGTTTGATTAATAATATTGCTTTGAGGAAAATGATGTTGTTTGAGAGGATGTTTGAAGGAAGTTATGCTTTGATTCATTGTTTTTAACTTCTCTAAATTTGCTAACAAGGTCTTAGTTAATGTAATATCCCTAGTTGGATATTCAATGTATCTCTTCATGCATGGCTTGTTAATGTTGGGAAGTGAACTATTGTCTTACCTTTTCTTTTTAATTTCATCTTTAAATGTATTGAACACATCCTCCCAAGGAAAACAATTATATTTCTATCCAAAAGAAGGGAGTGGGAATTTTTTCCAAGATTCAATGTCTTCAAAGGTATTCAATACATCCTCCTAAGGTAAAACACTATATTTTGATCCAAAATAAGGGAGGTGGTAGTTTTTTGCAAGATTTTCTATCACTTTCCACATTGTGGCATATTTTTCCAACTCATGTTGAACTCCTTTTAATGTAATTTGGGCCAAATCACTCGAATATCTAAGGCCATATTCAATATGAAGCATATCCTTCTCATTTAATGAGGGGATTCTAGAGGAATATTCCCAATATATTTCCATCTTTTGATGGAGTCAAACTATACTTGTGCTTTCTCATAAGATATCTTCTAGGCCTGAATGTGATTATGTAAATTTGAAATATCTTGGCTCTACCCCTTTAGATGTTGATATCTTTGATACAATTCCTTTTTTACATTATTTCATTGATTTTGACTTTCAAAGGCACAATCAATGAACTATGAAACATTATATTGATAAGATGTGTAATAGAATACTTTGTTTTCCAACAACGTTGTCTTATCTTCACTTGTCCACATTTGTTTCTTTGTGTAAAATTACCCAATATCCTAAGGCTAAAACACCATCATCACCGAGGTGATGGTAGTAGTTTTATGAATTGAGTGATTGTTGTCACTGCATTTTTAGTTACAACTTTTTTAAATATGCCAAATATTTTTTCTTCGTGAGAACCTTATGCAATAGGGTCAGAGACTAATTCTTTCATAGCTATGAAGGGCTTAACTTTGTTCAAGAAAATTAAATCAATCACAATAAAACATAATTTCAAAACTCAAGAAAAGCAGTAGAAAGGCCATTCACATCTTTGGCTAGTCTCTTGTAATGGAATAATCAAGGAGACATAAACAACTCCAATGTTTGATGAGAAAACATAATAAACTCTTGCTTGTGAAATGATTTTATCTATATGAACATCCACTAGAGTGTGGTAAGTCATATCATGAGGCATAATATTCCTCTCAATCATTCCATCATGGAATATAAGTGCCTCTTTCAAATTACCCTCCCTAAAGTATCCACTAATCAATGTATTGTAAATAATGACGTTAGGATCTAAACCCCTTCCAAAACATTTAGTCGGGAATAGGTTTGCCTCTTCCAGTTTCCCTTCCTTAAAAAATCTACTTACAAGCACACCATATGTGAAAATGTTAGGCACAAGACCCTTGGATAACATGTGTTCATATAGCTCAGAAGATTGCTCACCATTTCCCTCTTTCCATAGCTCATCGACAAGAGTAGTGTATGTTGCAACATTTGATGGAACTCATTTTTCATTCATTTCAACATGCAACACATAATTTTCCTGCATATTTCCTTCATCCCTTACAAGATTTTTTTTTTATCTTTAGTGTGGATTGATATATCATTCTCTAATGACCCATGTTGAATTCCCTTCAAATGTTCACAATAGAGAAATTGTTTGATGCTAATGTTTCCACATGACAGATTGATTTCATACCATAAGAAGATGTGAAGGGTTCCTGTTTGTATAACAAACAAGGCCATGTATAACATAAAGTCGATGAACTTGAATTCTTGCAAAAAAACACATATATGCCACTAATTGATTCAAATTTATGAGCGGAAAGAAAGGAATAACAAATTGAATACCATAACAAAAATATATAGAGAACAACAACATATATCCAATGAACAATAACTTCTATTGAATAAATAAAATAGGTAGAAATTGTAAAACTGCAGAACTGAAACAACTTGCTCGAATGGTGGTAGTTATCTCTGAGAAGAGATGTGGTTTCTACGTGCATTTATTTGAGCATAATGATTACAATGAGGCTCTAGAGGCCTTTTTAACATTACTCATGAATGCCAAAACCCTATACATCCAAAAACCTAACCCTAGGAGATGAAACACTAGAGGTTATGTGGGCCCCGATGGGTAAGTTGGTACCTCAACTTCTTAGGGTCGTAAATTTTTCATATGACCTTTGTTTTAGGCGCGTGATAGCTCGTTGGAAAGGTATTTTAGATAACCACACATTATACCATCAAAATCTGACCCCGTCTACAATTTGACTATGGAAAGAAAAAAAAACATTGTTTAGGGCCCCAAAACAACCCTGGAAGTATAGAAAGATGTACTGACATGAAAACTTCCAAAATAAGCCAGTTGGATTAGGTGGACGACCACCAATCTCCACCTGGAAGATGTGTAGGGATTCAAACAACCATGAAAGTGTAGAACCCACAATTACAAAGAATTACAAAAGAACGTGATGAACTAAAATCTGTCAAGAGGAGCCAGTTGGAATAGGTGGGTGGCCACCAATATCCACTTGGATTAGTCCTCCCCCCTTAGGAAGAAATGGTCTACATTGCATTGATTTCCCCCATCAGGCGAGGAAACTTTTGTTGAATTTGGCTTCAGGTGAGCCACTTGCCTTGGTGTAGGAGTTTCCCTACCTTGACAACCCGATAAAGATGGATCCTCTGTTGGCGAGTGACCTTGACCTATGTGTACACTATTTGATCAGTGGATGCCTATTCCATGCTGTCAGGGTTGAGCTCTATTGGTGTCAAATATTCTTCGATTTCTGAGGTGTCCAATAATGGTGGAAAATATGGTTGAAGGAGGTCCACATTGAACACTAGGTGCAATCCAAGGAAGGGTGGAGTGTTGAGCTCAAAAGCATTTCTACCCACAACCTTGGTGATAGTGTAAGACCCATAGAGAAGTGGTTGGAACTCCTCATGGGGCCCTGTAAGGCACTCTTTCTGTAAATGTAACCAAACCTTGTCTTCCACCTGGAACTGGTGCAATACCCAATGTTGATCATGGCGTTGCTTATACTTATAATTGGTTTTCTGCAAAATCTCATGGGCTTGTTGGCAGATGTGATGAATCTACTTAATGAACCTGGTGGCTTTATCAGCCTTAGATTGAACATGGGAAGACTCTACTTTTTTGGTTGCAAGAGGCAGTGCAAAATCAATGGGACCCAAGGGATGGAATCCCAGCCCCACCTGAAATGGGCTATGGCTGGTGGAGCTATGTAGATCCCTATTGTAGATGTGTTGAACATAGGGAAGACTCCCATCCCATGTACACATATGCTTAGAGTTGTACATCTAGAGTATGTGCACAATAATCTGATTGACAAATTATGTCTAGCCATCAGTTTGGGGGTGGAAAGCAGTGGATTTGGTGAGCTTGGTGTCCAACAGTGACCAGAGACTCGACTAAAATGTGTTGAGAAACATGTTGTCCTGATCTGAGGTGATGGTCTATGGTATCCAAAAATAGACCCACACCCATTTGAAGAAGATCTTGGAAGTATATTTCTTTGTGATGCTCTTCTTGCAGGCTATGATAATGGCCATCTTCGAAAACCGATAAACCACCACAAACACACAATCATTTCCATGCTTGGTGGATGGAAGGCCAAACATGTAATCCATCGAGATGGATTCCCCAAGCCTCTCGGGACTAGGAAGAGGGGTGTATAATCCTTGCTTCTTTATGGTTGGATTGCAAATGGCACAGATAATGCAAGATCTGATATACTTGTTGACACATTGTCATAGTTTTGGCCAATAATTTTTTTTCTGTAGAACAACCACAATTTTCTCGATGCCAAAATGTCCTGCCATCCGACTATAGTGAGCCTCCCAAATCAACTTTGCACGCTTTCTTGTGGGAACACAGAGGTGGCCAAGATGGCATAACAGTCTATCCTTAATGTGAAAATCAATGACATTCACTCATGTACCCAAGAGATGATAGGTGGTGGCGAAGTCAGGGTCATGATGATAAAGCTAGGGCCACTTAGATGTCTCATGCCCACAAGAATGGAGCACTATGGTGAGTGCAACAATGGGAGGGAGACTAAGGTAGTCAACGAAACAATTTGTGCTCCCTATTTTATAATTGATGTTGATATGGAACTGCTATAGGTATGTGGACCACTTTTGATGGCGGTCGTTCTGCAACTTCCTCTATGTCTGTATGAACTATAGAGGCTTTTGATCAGTGTGGCCGATTATCTTCTTTCCCAGAATGTAATGTTTCCATTGGCGAAAATATTTCACAATGGAATACATTTCTTTGTCATAGGTGGGATATTTCCGGACAATATCTAAGAGTGTCTCATTATGGTATGTTGTTGGATGATCATGTTGAGTGAGAATTGCACCTACATCATAGTCAGAGACATTAGTATCAATCTTGAAAGGTTGTTGCAGATCGGGTAAGGAGAGTACTGGAGCTGAGCACAAACGATGCTTCAAACCATGAAATGCTTGTTGTTGTGCTTGACCCCATGCAAACTTTACCTTGCCACTACCCTTGGTTACTTGGCTGAGGGCCCATGCAATATGGGAGAATCCCAAAACGAACCTTTGGTAGAAGTTGGAAAGTCTTAAGAATCTCTGAAGCTCGGTTAGTGTGTTCGGGGCTGACCAGTCACCAATGAATTGGATCTTAGCTGGATCCACATGTACCCCATGCTCATCAACAATGTAGCCCAAGTATTTCACTATGTTCATGCCAAAGGAGCATTTTTCCAAGTTGGTATAAAGATTGTGCTGTTGTAGAGTGCCCAAAACCTGTTGAATATGTTGCATGTTCTCCTCCCAAGTTCTGTTGAAGATGAGGAAGTCATCCAGATATACCACCACGAAAGAGTTGGTGAAGGGTCTCAATATATCATCCATCAATATCATTAAAGTTATTGGTGCATTTGTTAAGCCAAAGGGCATGACCAACCATTCGAAGAGACCTTCTTTAGATTTGAAAGTTGTCTTCCATACATTAGTTGGTTCGATGGGAACCTGGTGGTAGCCATACTTTAGGTCAATCTTGTTGAAGAAATTTCCCCCCTTGAGTTGGTCAAGAAGGTCATCAATTTGGGGAATTGGGTACCGGTTCCAGACTATGATTTTTTTTAATGCTCTGTAATCAATGCAGAGCCGCAAGGTCCCATATTTCTTTGACACCAACACAATTGGGCTTCCACAAGGGGAGGAGTTGGGTCATATGTGCCCCTTTTGAAGCATCTCTTGGATTTGGTGCTTGATTTCGTTATTTTCTATCAGCAAACGACAATAGACTGGTCCATGAGGCAGTGGTGCATCGGGGGTTAGATCAATTGGATGCTTGACTTGACAGTGCATTGGTACCCCGATGGCGAGGAGAAGATGTCTCTGTACTCTTCCACGATCTCATCCACTTTCTTCTATTGTAAAGAGAGGCTCTATGTAGAGGCCATGAATGTGGTGGCAACCTTCTTCTTATTGCAAGCATAGATCACAAAGAAGAAGAACTTCTTGTCCTATGAAATGACCTTACTGCATTTCTTAGCAAAGATTAAAGAAATAGTGGTAGGTGACACTACCTCTGGTATGATCCAGGTGGATGTCGGTGGCCACCCACCTTTTCGAACTTTATCAAAACAAATTTCTGGCAATTTTGGTAATTTACTATTTTTAGCAGTTTTTTGGGTCCTGAACTTCTGGAGTCGTTTTGAGGCCCTAAATGACGTTTTTTTGGGAAAACAGGGAGCAACAATGGAACAAAGTTCATTGTTTCTCACAAAAAAGTTGTAGTCCTAAGATAGATCTTTCCAATGAGCTATCGAGAGCCCCAAATGAAGATCGTATGCAAAAGTTACGCCCCTGGGAAGTTGACGTATCAACTACCCCCATCGGGGCCCACAAACCTTTTAGATTTTTATCTTTTGGGGTTAGGGTTTTGGATTTTACTTATGTTAAAAAGGCCCTTAGAGCCTCATTGTAAGAATTATCTTCTTGCAAATGCAAGTAGCCATCACATCTCTTCTCAGAGATAAGCTGCCACCATTCTAGCGAGTCTTTCACTCTGTATTTTTACAATCTCTGTACATTTATTTCATTAATAAAAATCATGTATTACTATATCTCTGTGTTTATGGTTTCATCTCTGATATATCTCTGTTATATTATTAGATATCCACGATATCTCTGTGCATTTCCTTATTATATCTCCACTCTCATTTCATGTCGAAAATAATCCAGATCAGTGGTATCAGAGCAGGTTGCTCTTGATTTTTTTCTTAGTACATGTCCCCGACGAGGCCAAGTATAGAAAGTTATGGTCTCAAGTTTGTCTCTCTTGGAGACAATCTCTCTTTCATGCCCAAGAAACCCTCCATGGCGGAAGAAAACAAAAATGACAGAACATAAGATCCTATAAATCTATTACTTGGGCAAGCTCTCACATGACAGAGGGATGAAATGATGGAGAATTTTTCCCACATCCTTCAACGCCTGTCGATAGCAACAAGCACAACTTAATCAAACAACCACTTTGGAAGCACCTCTCCTTTCAAGGTACAAGTTAATTTTGATATTCCCATATTTGAAGGTCAGATAGATGCAGATGCCCTAGACAAATGGTTAAACTTGCTAGGTGGTTATTTCTTTGTTCACCATTTTTCCAATAGGGAAAATATCACCTTCGCACTCCTTAAAGCTCTTCCCCATGTCAAACATTGGTGGGAAACTTATTGGGAGAAAATTTCCACATAGGAGTCTGGAATATATGGGGCTGAGCTCACTTGGGATTTTTTTGTGGATCCGGTAAAGGAACAATATTACCCAGTTGGAAACTATGAGGACCAGTACATGAGATGGACCACACTACGACAAGAGAGGGGCCAAGTAGTGCCAGATTTCACCAATAGATTCCATACCTTATGCACCAAGCTGGGTTTCAAAGACTCTGAGCGACATTTGGTTCTGAATCACCGTGGGGCTCTACAAAGATACGTCCAAACTGAAATGGATTTTCTGGACATCTCATCACTAGTTGTTTCTTATCGATATGCTATTAAAATTGAGAAGAATTTTAAGCACCAGAACACACGAGAGTTCAGGTCTGAAAATCTGCAACAACCGAAGTATGACAAAGTCATCCCTAACAAATAGTATCTTGAAAACCAATCCAAGCCACATGAAAATAAGGGTCACAAGAATACAAAGAATGACACTAAAAAATGGTGCGATTTCCACAAAATCCCCTGGCACAACACCGATGAATGTCACTCAAAACAGTCATTGGTGACCGAGATCAAAGACAAGGAGCCGAACCCTGATTCAAAATCTGATTCTGAAAATACTGGTAAAAGACAAATCATCGACGTATACCCCACTACTATTGTTGCGACCACAACAATTCAACCAGAAGAACCAATAGATCTTGAAGAGGGGGAGCACCTTTTTCATTCATAGATGTGGGTGAAGGGGACCCCACTGCATTTTATTGTTGATAGCAGAAGTCAGAAGAACCTCATCTTAGCAAAGGTTGTCAAATAGTTGGGATTGTCTACAACACCACACCCGCAACCATACAACATTGGGTGGCTTCGCCAAGCATGAGATCTTCGTGTCAGCCAACAGTTTCAATTGTCATACGACATCCATCCCTTCAAGGATGAGGTATTATGTGATGTTTCCCCACTGGATGTCTGTGATGTTCTCTTGAGGCAACCATATATATGGAGACGCCATGCTATTTATGAGTCTCGACCCCACAGTGTCATTGTTTCTTTAGGGGGTCATCTCTATAGAATACGAGAGGTAGTTTCAAATACTATCCCACCTAAACAGTTCCACAAGGTAGTATCTCATACTACAAAATTCATCTTCTTCACAATCTGTTCAAAGGGTGAATAGAAGGATACTGCAACCACTACAGCCTCGACCCAAGCACCTTCTATCCAACAGAAGCAGGTCAACAAGGTTGCAGGAAAGCACAAAGATTCCTTCTGCACATAGTCATATCATGTAGCCATGCTGGTTAAAAAGGTCCAACCCTTCCAGTCACATGTTCATGACAACCGTCAAGAAGTTAAGCAACACAACTTCTCCAACAAGGCAAGCAGCTCATCAAGATGCAGATTCAACAAACACTTTTCCCTCTCCTCTAGGAACTCAATGCAATAGAGACCACTGCTTCCTAAGGATGGAGGATTGATCCAGGTGGATGTTGGTGGCCTCCCACCTTTTCCAACTGGCTCAAAACAATTTTCTGGCAATTTTAGTAATTTACTTTTTTTAGCAGTTTTTTGGGTCCTAAACTTCCGAAGCCGTTTTGAGGCCCTAAATGACGTTTTTTGGGAAAATGGGGAGCAACAAAGAATGAAGTTCGATGTTTCTCACACAAAATTTGTATTCCTTGGATATATCTTTCCAACGAGCTATCGAGCACCCCAAACGAAGATCGTATGAAAAAGTTACGCCCCTGGGAAGTTGACATATCAACTACCCCCATCGGGGCCCACAAACCTTTTGGATTTTCATCTTCTGGAGTTAGGGTTTTGGATTTTAATTATGTTAAAAAGGCCCTTAAAGCCTCATTGCAATAATCATCTTCTTGTGAATGCGAGTAGCTGTCACATCTCTTCTAAGAGATAAGTTGCCACCATTCTAGCGAGCCTTTCACTCTGTATTTTTACAGTCTCTGTACATTTATTTCATTAATATACATTGTGTATTACTGTATCTCTTTGTTTATGGTTGCATCTATGATATATCTCTGTAATATTATTGGATATCTGTGATATCTCTGTGCATTTCCTTATTATATCTGCACTTTGATTTCGTGCCGAAAATAATCCAGATCAGGTATCCTGTAATAATAACACTGTGGGGTATAGAATCATATACAACATGTTGCTTCCACAAATGTGGTTGGCCTAAAAGAACATCACAAACTTCAATGAGATAAATATCACACAATACCTCGTCTTTTAAGGGATTGATGTTGTAGGGAAGACGACAATGTTGGCTGACGCGAAGATATCGTCCTTGGTGAGGCCAGATGATGGTGTAGGGCTGCGAGTGTGGTTTTATCGACAGATCCAGCTGCTTGATGACCTCTGCTAAAATCAGGTTCTTATGACTACCTCTATCAATAATGAAATGCAACGAAGTCCCCTTTACCCACATCTGTGAGTGAAATAGGCATTCCCCTTCCTCTGGTCCATCTGGTTCGCTTGGCTGAAATTTGGTGGTAATGACAGTGGCACTAGGTTCGATATCAATGATCCACTTCCCATTTTATGAATTTGATTTGGAGTCAGAATCTGCCTCTGACTCAGAATCTTTCAGCGCAACCACTAGTGACTTCTTGGAGTGACATTCTTTGGTGTTGTGCCAATGGATTTAATTGTATTCACACCACTTTCCCATGCCCTTATTTGACTTCTCATTACCCTTCTTAGGTTGTGGATTGGATTGGTTGTCTTGAGAGCGACCATCTTTTCTCTATCCCTTGTTTGGAGATTTGGGGCCTCCTTTTCCCTGCTTCTGCTATGAGGAATTTGCAGATCCAAACTCTCCCCTCTTCTGCTTAAATTTATGCTCGATATTGACAACATTTCTATAAGCCGCACCTAATGATGTGATGTACAGAAAATCCATTTTTGTTTGGATGTATCTATGTATAAATCCATGGTATTTGAGCACTAGATGTCATTCAGAGTCTTTGATACCCAATTTCGTGTGCAAAGTATGGAAAATATTGGTGAAATCTAGTACTGTCTAGTCCCTTTCTTGATGTAGCATGGTCCATCTTGTGTACTGGTCCTCGTAGCTTCCAATAGGGTAGTACTGTTCTTTAATGGCATCCCTAAAGGAATCCCAGGTGGGGGCAACTGCAAATATTTCAGATTCCTCTATGGCCCTTTTCTCAGAGTATGTATCTCACCAGTCCTTAACATGGGGGACAACCTTAGGGAGTGCAAAAGTAATCTTTTCCCTATGGGAAAAATTGTGGACCAAAAAATACCCTTTGAGCATAGTCAACCATTTATCTACAACATTTGCATCTACTAGTCCTTCAAATAATGGAATATCAAAATTTACTTGTACCTTGAAGGGGGTTGCATGGCTGCTTGATGAAGATGCATCTCCTATGGGCAGCCACTAAAGGATATATGCAAAGTTGTCCATCATCTCGTTCTTTTGTCGCGCAAGGGATTCCTTGAGCAACATTTTAAAAGGATCTCCCGCTCCCTCATATTTCTTCTCATCCCCCATGATTTGTGGTCGGGTTTGGCGTGACCGATCTTGCAAAGGCTCAACTGGTTCGAGTCCCAACTTCTTGTACCCAGATCTCGTCGGGGACATGCACAAAGAAAATCAAATGAAGAGAAGATTGCTCTGATACCACTGATACAAATTTATGAGCAGAACAAAATGAATAAAATATTGAATACCATAAAAAATATATACAAAGAACAATAATAGAGCTCCAGTGAAGAATAACTTCTATTGAATAAATAAAATAGGTTGAAACTATAAAATTGCAGAACTGAAACAACTTGCTTGAATGATGGTAGCTATCTCTGAGAAGAGATGTTGGTGCTACACGCATCCATCTGAGAAAAATTATTACAATGAGACTCCTGAGGCCTTTTTAACATTACTCATGAATTCCAAAACCATAGACATCCAAAAACCTAACCCTAGGAGATGAAACACCAAAAGTTATGTGGGCCTTGATGGGTAAGTCGATACCTCAACTTCTCGGGGTCGTAACTTTTGCATACAGCCTCTGTTTTAGGCACATGATAGCTCGTTGGAAAGGTATTTTTAAGAAATACACATTATGTTGTCAAAATCTGACTTCATCTATAGTTTGACTGTGGCAAGCCAAAAAAACATTGTTTAGGGCCCCAAAAGAACCCTGGAAGTACAAAAAAATGTACTGACATGAAAACGTAAAAAATAATCCAGTTGGATTAGGTGGGTGGCCACCAATATCCACTTGGAAGATGTGTAGGGCTTCAGACAACCATGGAAGCTTAGAACCCACAATTACAAACAATTATAGAAGAACGTGTTGAACTAAAAATTGTCAAGAGGAGCCAGTTGGAATAGGTGGGTGGCCACCAATATCCACCTCGATCACAATTGGAAGTAAACATATGGTAGACACCATTATTTATTCAAATATCAATTAATCCATAGAAATTCCATTAGGTCATTTTCATAAAAAACCTAGTGCATCTTTTTATCTTTGCTTCATTGTCTTTGAGGTTCTGAAGTACACCAAAAGATTTCTTACCCAAAAACAAAGTCACTAATAATTTTTTTTGTGCCATCATCACTAACCAAAGAGTCTTGGTATGTTGAGACTTAGAGAGATGAGAATGAGAATTCTTAATCCCACATCCAATTGATATGGGATGGCCACTTAATCCCACATCCAACTAATAGGGAATGACTTCTTAATCCCACACCTAACTGAGAGGGAATGACCGCTTAATCCCACACCCAACCAAGAGGGAATGGCCATGGTTCATGATAGGGCTAGGAACATTTGATTCTAACAAGCCAATCACAATGGGATGCAAATATCCTCTTAGGACCAAGGCCATCGAATTCAAGGTCTCCGAGGTTGGGGTATACTAGGTTAGAACTAGGGCCATCGATGAATCTCTACTAGGTGAATATTACCATAATTGTTATTTCTCTACACCTAGGTTCATGCATCTTCACCTTCATTATTTTCATAGGTTACCTTGGGAGTACATGGATTGGTAGGAGGATTCATTGGGGCTATGAGAGAACAATTTCAAATGTGTGGTCAAGGATTTAACAACAATATAAAGTATTGGATAGTTTAACATATTAAACATGTTATCTGAGAAACCCATTTCCATCCCTAATGAGGAAAAACTCCATGAGGTCCTTGGAAAGGCTAAGCCTAACAAAAACTTAGGGATGTTACCTAGGGTTGAATAACTTATCCATGTTTAGGCATATAAATTCCACTATGGGAGAATAAATAAGTATAATATTGGACTTAAATTACATTGGGATACTAGGGAACTTAGTCTAGACAAGAGATGTTATTTTAGCCTCATTATCGATTGAGAAATCTACAGTCAAACCTTCCATAACTTGGAGGGTATTCTTTTAAATACAAGGACCATTATATAGAATGATTTCAACATTTCTTTCATCTGCAATCTAGAAAAGAAAGAAATATTTATTTAGGCTATGGGTATAGGTACAATGCCAACCATAACACTTTGATCCAAATAAATTACCAATTTAAGTGGTGGCATGTTCAACCTCCTTCTCTGTCTCTATCGCTCAGGTTTTTTTGTCTCTTGGCCTCCTTTATGGAATGAGTTCATGGGTTCTCTGTTGCTATCAGGGGCCTAGCTCCTTCTCTGTCTTTGTCGCTCGGGTTTGTCTCTTGGCCTCCTCTATGGAATGACTAGTGCACGGGTTCTAAAATTTTTTTTTAATTTTCTTTCTTTGTCTTTTTAATTATTATATATATATATATAT
>SNQJ01S0017746.1:93977-111873 GCA_010110895.2 Picea sitchensis
GGGATAAATTTGGGCCCTCATGCCCATGATATCATCGTGAAAAGACTACAAAACATATAGAGGATCCTAGTCCTCCTGCACCACGTTGTTTTCCAAGAAGCACACCACTGCATCGAACACTCGTTGAAGCAAGTGGTTCAAACTCTTAGGAACCCCTTCTGTATGCCTTTGCAGATGTAGAGGTACATCTCGCCTCCTGAGAGGTGGGACGCCCATAGTGAGACCTCGGAGGTTCCTCTAAACCTCCTGAAGACCTCCCATTGCCACCTCATGCTCCACGACTATCTGCACGTCTCTACGATGCCCTAGTGCCAGTATCTCTGCTGGACGTGAAGCGCCTCTATTTGCATGATGAAACAATACATCTATTAAAATCCCTCTTTGTACACATAAAAATAACATAATTTCAAAATAAAAAAACACATGACATGATTTTTGGTTTCATACCTGACGCATCCCAGTCAGTACCCTCTGGAATTACTAAGTCCACGCTACCCTAGAAATCAACTTCGGCATATGGAAAGTCCTCAATGACGATCAACTGCCTTCTCCACCAAGCAAAGAAGTCAGTCGTGAACTTGAAATTCGAGTTTGTCCTCGATCTTGGGGACAAACTTGTCCACCTTTCCATACGTGGTTCAGACACTGGTCGTGCCATCAACGCAATTTGTGGTTGCATATGAGGTATTCACTCTAGAAAGAATGAAACCAATAAGGAACCATAACCGAATTGTTTATGTTTCCCAATCCTGCACTTCATGATTTGATCCTTCACATTGTGAAGGAATCCTACACTCCAGTTGAATAATCTCGGCTCCACGCATTGTAGAGCATAAGACATTTGGGATTTTGAAGCCAAATTTTCACTCGTGCTACTTTCTAGGTTGGTTATGGAATAAAAAATAGATCGTAGTGTCAAATATATGACATCCTTGATCACGATTTGTCCCCCGACCAATCATGACCCTGGAATACAATGATCATCCACGTACACCTCGGTAGGCTGAGGAGTTGCCCATTTCCTGAAAAAAGTGATAGGATCCCCTCTTCTTGAGAGGCCGGTCAAAAAGTATACGTCATCGAGCTCAATTTTAAGCATTTGTGGACTGATACGAAACACCTGTTTGGCGTCATCCCATGGTCCAATCAGATACTCAAGTAGTAAAACTTCCTTTTTCATCTTTTGGAATTTGAAATACTTGAGGAGGCCACAATTCCTCAAAGTGGCCCTTGTCTAAGGGTTTTACAATGCATCTATATCATCGATCTCATTCTCACGTTCTTTCCATTCGATCATGGTTTTTATCCCTGTAAACTGTAAGAACATACATTTAAAAGCCATTAAGCATCCTCCCATGGCAACAAATTGGGTGTTTTTAGCATAAATAGCAACAATTTTTTTAGTCCTGCATCGACGCTCCCCTAAACTCATCCACAGGGCGCTAGCACTCCCCTGGAACACACACCAGGGCATCAAAAACATGATCACAGCTCCCCTCACCCATTTGAGGGAGCATCGATCTAGTTCGGTGCCTAGGGATTCCTAGGGAGCCAAGGACAAGACTAAAAACTACATAAAATGCAATTCTAAACCATGAGAAATGACTAGAATGGGTTAGTGACCAACCTGATTCAGAAATATGTGAAAACGGTCAACCTCAGCTCTAGTGCCAACAACTTGAAAATCACCCTCCGAGGTTGAAAATACCAATGCTAGAAGAGATTGGTGAAAATGAAATGGTAAATAAGATTTTTAACCCTATTTCACTATTATAGAGTTCATTTTTTCTAATATAATGTTTCTTTTGGGTTTTAATTTTTTTTCCAGAGATGTCACTAATACCTTGGATGCAGATTTGTCTTCACTTGTAGGTTTCGAAGCAATATCTTTCCGTTTAACCTTGTAACACTGAAGAGCACGGTCTTTGTTCTTTCTCACGCTCGAAAAAACATGAGAATGTAATCAAGTATACTTTTATTTCTTTTTCGGACTCTTGAAGGTTACACGAGAAAGAAACCCATGGAGTCTCCTTTAAGCTCTTTTCAGACTCTCTAAACATGAAAATATTTTCGAGTGATCTTGCTTCCTTTCACAACGCATTTAAAAGGTTTTGAAAGGGCATCTCCGGAGTAGCAATTTATCTCTTTTTCGGACTTCAGAGACTAATATTATGAAAAAGGACAACTCTGGATTCATCTTTAAGTTCTTTTCAGACTCTCTAAACATGAAAAACCATCAAGTTTTCCTTCTCTAGACTCATTAAAAATTACACATTGAAGGGCCCATATGGGACCGAACCCTTACTTCTTCCAATTCGTTAAACAAAGAAAGAGGAACTTACCGAAGGTGAGTTACATCGATCATGTGTTATCATCCTGAAGCTCGTAAAAACAAAAATAGGTACTCGTCTATCTGGATGGGGGGGGAAATTGAAGGAAGCAAGACAAGCCATTTTTTAGAATCTTCACAAGTCACTCTTGCAGCCTCCCTTGAACACGACACATTGCCTTTACACACATTTTAATCTGATGAACCTCTAAACTGAACCGATCCTCTGAGTTTCTTTACTCCTTTGAGTCACCCGACTAAAGTCACAGTATCCAATGCATCATGTTTTGGTCCTTGTTACGTTTATGTTGTTTGTGCCTCAGTGTTCAAGGGAAGTATCCACCTCGAGATTCAACCATCACAAATTTTCAGTTTCAATACCCATGTCAGTCCATACTCATTTGATTCACCATCTTACATCTCTATGTCAATTTCATTTCATTGATGAGGGATACATCAAGGCCCTCCTTTGATGAGTCTTTTCCTGTCGACTTCAACAAATTATCCGTGAAATTTGACTTAGAAACTATTTAGTACCTTGGGACTCGCATGCCTCAATGGAAGGCCTCCTTGCCCTCGACAACAGGTTTACATCATTGAACTCTGATCAGATGATTCCATGAATGTTTGAATTCAACTCATCTATTCACATTCGTTAGATTGTACTAGGGTACCTTGGGATTCATTGACATCACTGGTGATTTCCATCGCACTTATTAATGGTTTACCTCAATGACCAGTAATCAAGTGGTTTCTACCATGTTCAACATCAAAACATCTAATCACATGGCTAGATTCGTACCACATTGGGATTGGGATGAATACCCTGGGTTGAGTGTCATTATGATATATGCATTACCCAGGATGCAAAAGGAGATCATATGAGCATGTTGATATATATATTGTCACATAGATCCACTTTGTATTGGTCTGTGGCTATGTTTTGTCATATCGTAGATCCACTGTGTATTTATCTTGGCTACGATCACTTCATGTCATGGAAGAATAGATCCACATTGTATATTTGGTGGCTATACCCTTAAGTCAATATGATTATGGATGCATAGTGTATTTGGTGGCTGCCATACCTTAAGGTCCTTTATCACTCAAGCATAGGTATGTCTTCCTTGGGTTTGAAACATATCATAACATTTGTTTGATGGTTGTTTGCAACTTCTAACAGGTTCTCTGACTCCATACCCTTTCTTCGAAAGTCTACAAAGCACTTCAGTCATCAATTTCTATCTCTTGACCTCGCACTTTGGGGGGAAATCTGCTACACGTCAAAATTTCTCACTTCAATAATATCTCATTGTCATTGTCGCAAGTGTCACAAAAGTCATATTTTCATCCCGCCTGTGTCACATTTCAAACGACATCATAATAACACTTGGGACATCCTCTAAGACTTGTTATAAGAGGAAAACATGTCATTTGGAAAAGTTTACAAACTTTTACCTTGAAGAATAATCATCTTAAAAGTATTTTTGGAGATCAACACTCCCCTGCCCACTTGTAGGGAGCACTAGAGATCCTTATCCTCTTACCAGGGAGCACTATAGAACTTTGTGGCCAACTTTGAGGGAACACCGATCTGTTGAGAGAATCTTAGGGAGAATCCCCCTTATCTCTAAGGACAAACTAAGAAGCATCCGAGTCAGTTTGGCTCGAATCCAAGTTAAAGGCTGGATCTAAGGGAAATCCCACAACTGATGGATTCATATCCTCAACTTATCCCAAGAATAGCTAAGGCGGTTGAGCCTCTCAAAGCCTATATTATAAGGAGGCATTCTCATGGTGAAAAGGGGGGAATAATAGTGAAAAGTATTGTCATTATTATTGTGGATATTTTGAGCAAGGGGTTGGACAAGGAGGACTTGACGAGGTTGTTGCATCTGCATCTACAGATTGTAAGCACTTTGTTATGTTCTCATTAATATATATGCTTGGCCTGTTTCCTTCAAGTTTGTGTATATTTGCATGGGCTTGTCTCTTCTTGATGAATCTAGTTTAAAATAATCTTGGTAGAATACGAAGCATTCATTGTCTTTGTTGTCTATTGAATTGAATAACTCATTAAAGGGATTGAAGATCAAGTTCAACCTGGACCAAGCAAGGTCAAACTTCAGAAAAAGTTACTCATGCTTTCTTCCTCTTTTCCTTTGACTATTTTAGCTACATTTAAAGGAATGTCAGTGTTCAATGTTAGTATTTTTATGTCTTGATCATAGGGGTCTAAGATCCAAGAGGACATTCACCTGTCTACAGGGGAATTTTCCTACAACAATTACATGTTTTCCACATAATGGTATATGAAGAATCTTGTAAAAAAAGGCTATAAATATTTATGTCCAATTCCAAAGGGCATCTAAATATCACAATAACATTATGAAATAAAAATTGTACATTTTTTTATATTATGTAATGTGGTAGTAACTTTGGGCCATTTTGTTGAAAGTATCAATGGTAAGCAAGATGAGTTTTTCCATCCTTGAGTCAATAGAAATGGTGCAAGGAAATCAATCACTCATCACTCATTTGGTATTGTAGGGAAGGTAGGTTGTAGGCAGATAATTAGAGCTCTAATAGCTACCAATATATTAGCATAAAACATACTTACATACCTAAGACTATTCACCCTTAAACAAAGTGGAACACCACAACAAAAACCAATGGGACTATGTATGTAGTTTTCACAAGTGTTCCATGTCATCCATACTCATAATATCCTCAATATGCATATTAAGTATGATCTAGAAGATTGGTAGGTGAAATAAATCACATAGTCATACATATATGATACTCCCATAATTAACTAAAAAGGTGTGCATTGTTGAATCAATTTTAATCTATGAAACCGTATAGTGCATGCCCATGTATTAATATATAGTATATATGTTGTAGGGATCACATTACATTTTGAAAAGTTATGTGAAGGAGACATACATCCCAAAACAAACTTACCATTAACCTCATTAGTTTCATCTTAGGGATTTTTTTATAAATGATCCGCAACAAAATGATTCTTACCTCATTTTACATATAATATAAATTCATATTTTTGTAGGAGAAATATGATTCATTGGCTCAATCATGCAATTAGAAATGCTTTGAAAACAATATATTCCAATACTCTATGATCCATGTAGAAGTGCATTCATTATGTTACAAGAAAATGGTGAAACTTTTGTATTGCATAGAAGAAGAATATAACTCTATGTTTATTGGTTGTTTAATTGAGATATGTGTGTTTCAATTTCTTGATTTCAATTTCAAATTACATAGGATTACCAATACCATTTCATTATAATATTTTCCTAGAAATGCATTAATTCCATTCTTTGATGTGATTATGTGCATGGGAAAGATGGTATTCCAAGATAGGTAAATCGATAGGTGCTTCAACAATTTTTTGTTTCAATGTATCAAAGGTGCCCTAATAAGTTTCCAGCCATTCAAACTTCACACCTTTATTCAACAAATTCTTCATCAACTTTCAAACTTCACACCTTTATTCAACAAATTCTCCATCAACTTGGTAATGGATGCATATTTGCATATGAAATTGTGATAATAGTCCATGTAACCCAAAAAACATGGATGCTTGAAACATAAGTTAATAGAGGTTTTGCATCAACAATTACCTTGACTTTGGTTAGATCAATCCTCATTCCTTATATGATAATGTCATGTATCCACAAGTCTCCAAAAGGAATGAATCACAAACATTTCTTAGGATTCAATGAGACTCTACAATCTTGGCATCTTTGTAGCATAGTGCTTAATTGTTCATGAATAACACGTGTTTGTTATGATTCAACGAGACTCTAGGATAAAGTATCTAGATGTGTTTCCAAATTACCTTTATATATATATTTTTGTAATTACAAATCTAAAAGTCATTTAAGGGATGCTACTTTGATGTATCGTGCTCTTTCTTGTCAACTTTTTGATGTTCAATTGATGTTTACTACGTCAACCTACACATTGAAGGTTTAGCACTATCATCGATTTCATGTTAGTTAAACTATGCTATATGTTTGTAAAAGGCCTTTAAAAATAATGAAATCAAAACATGATTTGACATTTATAATGCCGAGTATAGTCCATTATTTATTGGTTAACCAAAGAATAATGGGCATTAAATTGTAGAAAATGATTGTGGATATGGTTGGGTCTTTTATGCTTACTCAACACAATAAACGTTGAATATTCAATGTATCATCCTGGGTGTTAATTTAACATTAAGTATAATCATTTTCGACACATATTAAATGTTTTTAATGTCAAATACACATTGGAAATTACCCATATGTAGTGCTGACACGAAATAGGGTTTCTGGAAAACTATCTTTCCAGTTAGCTATCTTATTAAACAAAGATAAATAAATAAGATTGTGGTGAAAACCCTTAGGAGCCACAAGATAGAGGAAACCCTAAAAACTAGCTTGTTGGAAAGCTTTCTCTAAGAGTTAAATAAAAATAAAAATAAAAAACACTATCCAAACCAACTTTCCAGTAGTAGTGCATCATTTGTTTCTTTCTAGGGCCATCATTTCTAGTTTACAAGATGTTGTAAAGCAATCCTTCTTGTTGAAACTCTACTTTTCGATCTCCATGTAGCTAATAATGGGGCATTGTTGATGAATGCCATCCTATTAAATAATTTCCACCTGCTATAGAAAGTTTGATAGTGATGATACCAAACATATTTTGCAAGCATAATACTTCTTTGCACTTCAACCATTCACGTTCTCCTTGTTTAATTTTATTTTTAGGCTCTTTCTAGTTAGACCTATATAGTTATAATATCCTTTAGTGCCTTATTCATCTCATTATGTTGTAATAATTTTGTATACTCTTCGCTACCTTTTTTGCAACCCCACTCACTACTACATATGAACAGAAAAATTGACATCGTACTCTGACAGTACGGATAAAATCGGTAGTACCATCGGATTTTACTTGTTTTTTTTTTGTATTCTTTTCAAAAACTCCCAACTTTCATCGACTATTCGACGACATGGTCTTTATCATCATCTATCTAATGGTTACATGTAGTTAACTATCGGATATCCGACGGTGTAAAGGGTCAATGATTATGCTTACCAACTATTGACAAAGTCAATATTTTATCCATTAAGCAACGTCTTTCTGGTCAATACGTGTCAGAAGTGTCAGAAGTTTTGACAAAAAAATGATATATAATTTAAAAAGTTTGAAATATTAAAGACGTTCGACGTTGTTCCTGTACTAGCGACAGTTTGCATAGGTTATAAGAGATATTTTTAGGTTGGAATACAAAAAAATATATTTTGTTAATTGCATTAGAAATAGTTAAACTACAGAGGTTGATTTTTTAAGATAATGATCATCATTGAAAGTTTGTTAAATAAAAATGTTACATCAAATTCCTCCAGGAGGACAAGGCCGAGACTTGAGATTTGCATTGGTTGAGGCTTTGGGTGATCGAAAATGTTATTTCCCTTGTAAAAAATGCAAGGGCTATAATAGAAGGAGACTTTTAATAAAAACAACTAAAAAACATTGTAGTCAGTATGGACACCTTGAAGTCAAGCATGAATATCGTCCCTTGGTAAGTTATTCATTATATGTCTTTTTATTGCATATTTTTTTGTAAACATTTATATGTTAAATGTAGAAGAAAACAATGTATTATTTTTTCTTTATGGATATATTCTACATAAACATGAACAAATAGAGAGTAAGTTAAGAAGAGAATAAGCATACATAAGATGTAGCTTTTAATTAGGGTTTAGGGTATGGTTTAGTGGTTAATGGGTTTAAGGTTTAGGGGTACAGGGTGTAAGGGGTATGATTCTCCAATTCATGGACATGGTATGAGGAGGAACTATAAATGTCTTAAGGCATAAAATATGCTTTTAGGACTCCCAAACCATGCACAGGGTCCAAAACCACCACATAGACCCTATAAATTAAATATTTTGCCTATGTGTACTCATGATAATGGCACCATTACAAGGTTGTAATTAGTGGGAATTATTCTTTAATTTTACCCCAAGCATAGTGACTTATTAATGGGTCCAACATTGATTTTTTTTTTTTCAGTTTGTTCTTGTATGCACTGAAATTTGACATGGTTATAGTAGATGCATGTGTTGATGGTATGGGAGGGGTTCAAGACTCAAATACGACTCATACAAAGAATTCGACAATCAAATGATAAAATTAATGAGAACAACAATGTTTCAAGTGTGAACAACCATTACATCTTTTACATCAGTCAAACAAGGAGACCTAATATTTTTCTTCACTAAAATGCGTGTGCAATTCTTATTTTATTAAAAATTTGTATGCAAAAGGAATGAACAAGAATTACTTTGCTATAAAATAAAAAGAATTGGTTCCCACTAGTGTGCTTCATTCTTCATATCCTACATGATTTTTTCCTCATTGCTAAGCCCAAAATGCAACCACTTTTTTGGATATTACACTTCTACAAGCTCATGGATTTCAAATTATCTAAATAAATTGGCATTGAGCTATGAAATTATTGGTGGGTAGTAAGATTTACGAGGTAGGTGGTATAAATCCCATTTATTATTCTTTGTAATTAATGTTTATTGTCGAATTTTGGTTTATAATCATTTACATATATATTTTTTAAATATCTCACTGTAGTTGTTAGAAATGGTTTCCAAAATACCAAACCTATAAATTCATAATTTAAAGCCCCAAGGAAATTCCCCACCATCAATGGAATATAATGCAAAAAGCCAGTTAATAGAGTGATAGCCAACCAAATAATGTTGAGATATATATACCCACTTGGACGCTTACTTGCCCAAATTTTAGATGAAATCATTGATATAATTACTTAAGAAAATGAGGCATTATCAATATTACCTCTTATAGAGAGAATATTTATCCTAAATGTATAGATGGTTTGGATAATATTGCAAGAAAAGAAATAAAGACTAGAAAACTATAGGACATATTTTCCCTTTTCATATGCCCTCATATAGGTTAAATGTCAAACACTAGTAGACCTCATATATCTATCAAATGGTACACTTATCAACCATTTATTGATAATTTGATGGATAGGTAATACATGGTTTTTAATGTGAGACCTCATAACAATAGGGAAACCCCACTATGCTTCTTGAGTAAAATGTATGTAGAGTGTGTTTTGGAGAAGCTTGTTAACTATTTTCATCACTTAGAATTCCATGATGCTTGTTTGGATATTCCACACAACTGACCCAATGTGAGGCATCAAGATGATAAAAAATACCTAATCCCTTGACCTTGTTGGAATTCCCACTTCCAGAGGAGTTACTTCCACAAACACAAGAGGAATTGCTCCAGTTGACACAAATGATGATATGGCATGACACATTTGTCCAAGTATTGATTGTATGGTGTCATCATATTCTAGTGGGGTAGGACCATCAACTCATAGTTGGGAATAACACGACCATCTAGTAGTGAGGGCATACTATCATATACTAGTGGTTGTAGTTGTTATTCACATCCATGAATGTTTTTTGGTTATAATTTCCATGGTCTTTTAGGAGATATTTCCCATGGTCAATTTGTAAGTGAGGTATGTATAATGATATGTTTTAATTTTATT
Organism: Picea sitchensis; assembly: GCA_010110895.2. Lineage (NCBI taxonomy): Eukaryota > Viridiplantae > Streptophyta > Pinopsida > Pinales > Pinaceae > Picea > Picea sitchensis. Next base: position 103,928 of record SNQJ01S0017746.1, read on the forward strand.
GAATTTATAATTAGTTAAGGAATTTATTTCACATTGTTTTTCCCTTATGGTGTGTGTATCTATGTGTGTAATCTAGATATTTTGACTTCCCCTCCTACATCTATGGGCTACTCACCCTATGGTAGAAACATACAACAATGTATCTACTTTAGTCACGTCCATACATGTTGCTAAAATTTACAAGATGCACATGTATATGTTATATTTCATGTTGGATCATTATTAAATCATGTATCTATAAACTGGTTCAACATGACTTGGTGATTGTAGCCATTGGCTAGAGTACCTGACCTATCTAATGCCACTTGCACATGATGGTGGTGTTGTAATTCACCTTCAATTGACACTATTACATCCAATATAGTCACATTCATTATTGTTTCCTCCAAGTACAATGTTGGACCAATGGCTATGTCTCCTAGTCAAGGATGAGGCCAATATCCAAGCTCGCAATCTCTTTTTGTGATGAGGTGAATAGTAGATTAACCCCTTAAATATGAAATGTAAATGTTGAATTCCATAGATTAAATGAAATATCAATGTTCATATTGTATAAGACTATAGAATAACAAAGAGTCTTATAGCATTATTGTAATCTTGCAAAACTGTGTAACCTATATTGTAATATCCATAATATAAGAAAACAAAAAGCATGGTCCTTCATTAATTATTGGTTTTCCCTTATTGATTTTCTAGGGTAAAAAAAATTGTCCATTAATGTGTGTGTCTTTTCTATATTTGTATTTCTATTTAGTATCATTGTAGTTAAATAATCTAATTGATGTTTTTTATTTTCATGCGAAAACAACTAAAATATACAAAAATATATTTTCACGATTGATCATTGTTTTGTGGCCATTATACTTTGTAGTATTATATGTTCAAGGCATGAATAATACCAAGGTCTTTACAAGAATGGTCAAGACATAAATAATACTAGGGGATTTAGAGGTTAATGTGGTTTTAGGGAGTAGGGGTTAGAGGTTTAGGGTTAGGGATTAAGAGGTTAGGCTAGGTTAGGGTTTTTTAAACACAAATCACTAATGGAAAGTGGAGATGCCACACTGGTTGAATGTCTTTGTCTTTGTTGAATTTGTTTTCCTATATTATATTTGTAAACGTTTGTATTGTTATAATATTTGGTATATACACTAATATTACTTGATATTTTGTAATTATAAAGGAACAACACCCGTGGAGGAAGAGGTATTTGTACAAGTGATTTTTCAGAAACATGGAGTGAATATTGAAGATCAAGTTAATGATTCTATGGAAAAATGTGTTGATGATAATAACACAGTTGAAGAAGATGGGACATATATATTGATCCAAGAGATATTTAATAATGTTGGAATTGATGATGATGACGACCAACTTGATGGTGTTTTTGATATACCTATACTTGAGAAGGCAAGTCAACCTCTTTATGAAGGCTCCAAAACAAGTCTTCTCTCTGCTATATTGTTGGTGGTGAACTTAAATGTTATGACTGGTTTGTCAAACACGTTGCGACATAGATTCTAAGGTATGTAATATATTTTTTCACACTTAGTACATGATTATAAAGGTTTTATTTTTTCCTCTATTTTTATTGTTAGTCGACTAGGTGTAAAATTTGGATGCAATATGTATGATTAATATTCTTTACATTAACGAGTATTGATTTTTTTATGTTGTAGATTGCTAGGTGAATTTTTGTTACCGATATCAAATGTTTTATGCCACACATATCAAGATTTACATGCCATTATAAAATATATTGGAATGGAGTATCAAGTTATTCATGCATGCCCTGATGATCATTTTCTATATTATGGAGAGCATGCATTGAAAGAAGAATGCCCAAAATGTCAAATTAGTAGATATTGAACAGATCAAATAACAAAAAAGGTGCCTCACAAGGTTCTTTGTTATATTCCCATAATTCCATGTTTGCGGTGATTTTTCAAGTGCAAAAGCATAACATAGTTTATGGATTACCATGCAAAGAACAGAAGTAAAGATGGTGTTCTTCGAATTCCTGTTGATGGATCTGCATTTAAGAAGATAGAGGAAATATGGCCAAATTTTAAAGATGAACCTGGTAATCTTAGGCTTTCATTGGCAGTTGACGATATCAATCCATTTGGAGAGATTAGATCTACTTACTCGGTGTGGCCTGTTTTTGTTATCAATAATAATATTCCTCCATGGATGTCAATAAAGAGGGAGCACATAATGTTGGCAATGATTGTTTCGGGTATTTGTTTAGAATTTTCTTTTAACGAGGTGACATCTCATTTGTCTTGTTTGTTTCATAATTTTGTCTTATATTTTATTGTTTACTCATATATGTTCAATTATGTAATCTTATAATTATGTTTGATATTTTTTATTTACTCATATATGTAGTAATTATGTATTGTATGTTAAATCAATTAGGACGTAAGTACCAAGTCAAAGATATGAATGTATATATTGAGCCTCTTATTGATGAGTTACTAGAGTTATTGAAGGGAATCACTATATATGATATCTCTATACTAGTAGGTGCACAAATGGAATTTAAATTCCATGCAATGCTTGTATGGACAATTCATGATGCCCTGGGGCTAACACATTTCTGTTACACTACACTTTAATAGTGTTTAATTTTATGAAGTTCATATCATACATGTTTTCTATATAATCCCTTCATTAAACATACTTCGAATAACCGATATACAATTTAATCCATCTCTTGCAGGTCTTCAAACAAAGGATAAATTTCCATGTCCAATTTGTGTTCCTAAGATGAAATATTGTCATTCAAGAAGTTTAGGAAATGAGGTGTTCGATGAGTATAGACACTTCCTCTCTAAGAACCGTAGGTATCGAAGTATCGAGAAACATCTTTTCAATGGAAAAGAAGAGAATGGATTAAAACCATGAAGAATGACACCTCGTCTATGGAAGTTGTAATATAATAGAAATCGTCAAGGTATATTAATGGATCAAATCGTCTATCATGTATCATACATGAAATATTTGTAATATTTTATTTTTTTTATTGCATTTTTTTCATTACTAATTGACAAGTATTGTTGCAATATCTTTAATTTATATGCTTCACCTTGAAGGTCATCATGAAGGCATTATTAATGGTGCACTTCCACAAGGAATGAAAAGTTTCCCATACAATTTAGTAGGCTCCCCTACTATGAGCACCTAGAAATTGTCCATGTGTTTGATACAATGCACATCAAGACGAATGTAACATAAACGTTAGGGAAAATCTTAGATGGAAAGAGTGACAAAGAAAACATTGTCAATATTTGTAATGACATTAAGGACGCCAATCATGGAGTGCAAAGTGTCATTCATTCAAATAGTGATGCAAATGGCCAAAATATAAGCGTCCTTCCATGGTTATTAACAAAGCAACAAAGTAAGGATGTAAAAGTGGTTATTGAAAAAAAACAATTCCCACTGGATTTTTTTCAAACATAAAGAATATCCTTACAAATAAAGGTGAATTGGGTGGGGTAAAAACTCATGATTGGCATACCTTGATTAAGGTAATTATTTTGGTGTATATATTTCTATATTGGTGAAACATCTTTTTCATGTTTTTTTTTTAATCTACTAATTTGTGACTAAATAATGATTCATTTTTTTATCTTACAGTATGTTATACCTCTATCTGTCCTATACAACTTTGACAACAATTTCAAACAAGTTATATATGATCTCGACAAATACATGAGGTAAGTGAGGATTTATATGCAAAGTGTAATTTTTTTAATTCGATGTACAACTTATATTTCAATACATGTGTTTACTTGTAATGTAGTACTATATACTTTTTGGATGAAACATGTGATTTGCTTGCATCATTTGTATATGGTTTTCATCTAAAGAAATCTATAAAGAAGATATAAAATATTGGAGGTTTTGAATTCCTCGTTTACTGTGTGGAATGAAAAATTATCTAAATCCGACATTTTTCAATGCGCAAGAACACTACCTCGTACACCAAGTTGAGGAGATTGAAAAGTGTGGACCTATGCACACAAGGTCAATGTGGATGGTTGAGAGGCACTTGAAATCATTGAAGGATTAGGTTAGACAAAGAGCACGTCCTGAGGGTTCTATGGTAGAGGGATATATGGTATATCGAATCATGGTTTATATTACTCAATACCTTCCTAAAATATCTGCAAGTATTAATATGGATCACATTTGGGATGTCAACTCCATCAAAAAAATTGAATGGGAGCACCTATTGGGGAAAGGTAGAATGAGGAAAGTGACATGTAAGTAGATGGTTGAAATTTATAATACATTTGACTTTTTTCTTTTATGTATATCGTACTTATTTAATTTTTAATGTTCCTACATAATCCATTATTATGAAGGTATACCATGGTAACTGATTATATGTGAAATATTGTTTTATTTCAATATAATTGGTCGAGAGTGGGATGCAATACATTTATACATTGCAAACAATATTGATTGGATGAAGGTATGGATTGAATGTTGTATACAATATAATAATGGCAGGTTATCATGGTTTGGTGTGGCTACATTGGTCAAAGTAGTTGAACGTAAAGGAGATACAAAACTTACACAGAGGGAAATTGATTTAGCATATGGTTTAAAAGATAAACAGGTAAACATATTCACCCATACTATTTAGTATTTTTTAATATTATATTGGTGTACATGGCGTGTTTTTTTTCTTATAAATTTGCATAATTTCCATGTATAAATATGTTTATCAATTGACAATTCATTTTTTACGTGTCTGGCATATTTCAGTTGAAACGCCACAATACTATGTGGTGTAATGGCTGCAAATTTTGCATCAAAAAGTTGGTTGAAAAGATGAAAACTTCTGATAGTGGGATAACTACAATATTTCAGGTTAATAATGTTTCCTCTAGAAGTGACAAACATCTTGAAGTCTCTGAAAATTGATACTATGGGTTTTTGGATTATATACTTGAGTGTGACTTTAAATCCTTCAAATTAGTTATGTTTGACATCAAATGGTACAGGCTACGAATGAATGAATGTGATCCTGATAGAACTGTTAATCGACATGCTAATGGATTTACCATGGTTAATACAAGGAATGTTGAGCCAGGATCAAAGCCTTATGTTCTTCCAAGCCAATGTGAACATGTATTTTACTCAGAGGTTTCAGGTAGAGTGGGTTGGTCATATGTTGTTAGATATTATCCAAGAGGAAGGCCGGTAAAGTATAATGTAGCATAAGAAGATGATATTGAAGAAGAAGATGATGTAGAGGAGAAGTTAGTTCATGTGTCAGATGAATATGTCATAGAATTTGAAGGATATATTCTAAACAATGTTTTGGATGAAGATGATATCGACGATGTTTTAGATGAAGAACTTGAAGAAGTGGAAAAAAATGTGGGAGACAAATTTCTCGGTGATGATATAGACGATGATATGATTTCAAATGATGACATTGATGATGATGTTTATATGGTCAATCCTTACAACATAAATTTTTAAGCGGATGATACATATGTTGAGTTGGATGAACTAGAAGAATATTAATGATATCGAAATATTGAAATGCATGAGGTATTCATTTCTATTTGTTCAATTGATTTGTTCTCTTTCATTTACCTTAAATGTTTGTAGTTTTCTTATAATTAGTTTCTATGTTTGATTCTTACTATATTTCTTTCAAATATTTTATAGTAGATAAATTGGGTATTGGAGAATTGAGAGTGATGTGACGGGGGGCAGGGACCATATGAGCTTCCACCTTCACATGGTTGGCCTTGTTCAGTAGAGAATATATTATTCTAAAACCAAGAGAATATCATTTAAGTTTATACCATCCTATCCAATTTTAACTTTGGTTCATCTAACCATTTTCAAGGTTTTCCATTAATTACCAATTACTAGAAATTATTCTTGTATTGGACCCCGGGAAAAGTGACCTGTGAATGGGGCCAACATTAGATTTTTTCAATTTGTGCTTGTTTTCACTGAAATTTGACATGGTTATAGTAGATGCATGTGTTGACAGTATGGGAGGGTTTTGAGACTCAAATACGACTCACACAAAGATTTTGACAATCAAAAAACAAAATTAGAACCTAATTGTGAAGGAGATGAAGCTATCCATGATCATCATATTTTCGATCATCGTTATCATTGTATTGCGATGAGGTCGTTTCAATGAACATGTTTGTCGTTCCTATAGCATATGTGTCTTAACTTTCCATAAACAACGACCAATGGTTCAAAGTGGTGGAGATGAATGAAGGACTGTAAAATAGGGAAGGAGATGAAGAACTAGTAGATTATTTGAAAATTTTGATGGAAGGCTTGAGACAAAACTTCATGTAATACACTCATGCCTATTTTCCCTTGAAACTAGTGCAAATGTTCCTAAATAAGGATCATGTGTGTGTAATGCATGCCCTTTTATATTGTCAAAATTCATTGCACTATGTATGGTTGCATCTCTTTATTGTTGTTTAAGTTGATAAATGCACACACTCAACTTAAATAAACTAATAGAATTAACAGAAGGCATATCCTAGGTTGAGTAATTTGACGTGCTCTAGTCACTGGGTGAAACAAGCTGGTGTTGCATGATGATTAGGAGTGTCAGGTGATTATGTCGCTCGACCACAGGCTCGCCAAGCCCGTGATAGGACACACAAATGTGCCATTAAGAAAAATTCGCCTAGGCAGACTTGCAATCATGGAAGTTAAGTGTAGAGACTTGAGGGATAGTGCAGGAAAATGGGTTCCCCATGGTGAACATGGGCACCCTAAAAAAACCAACAAAATTTGGGGAACGAATGAGTCAGCCTAAATGTCGAAAAATAATGTTTCAACACTAAAGGTGGTTTATTTATTGCTAGCCCTAAGTGTCAAACATGGGATATATACTTATTAATTTTACTATCATTTTCCTAGTCATTCTGTGGATTAAAAGTGCACAAATAGGTACCTAGATTAAGGGAGTTCATTACCAAATCTATAGACATCATCCTAGCATTTTAATCCATAACCTTCACACAAACCATGATGAAAAACAACACCCTTGTTGACCAACTCTCCAAGATAATATTTGACTTGTATAAGGGATCTTAAACATTGTGAAGCATAGAGAGGGGTGACTACTCAAATTTCTCCTTGAATTTTTTCAATAGTTATTTCTTCATTCTTAAATGGAATAATGTGTTTCTAAGTTTGAAATCTCTATTTTGTTCAGTTCATGGTGTTTTTATTTTAGCCATATGATTGGCCTACTATGTACTCTATTGTTGGGGTCTACTCTTGTTTGCATATCCTAGTTCAATAAAGTTGGTTATATGAGGTCCATTGTTGGAAAGTTCTGGATATTGTGGGTCTTTTCTTCATTGGCACTATACTGAATGTACTTTTTTTGGTTGAATTACTAGAAAAGGATGCAATTTTTTTTATCTAAAAAACAATATCCCATATAAAAATGTGTATATTGTTAACATCAAATTTGACTTTACTTCCATTATTGTGAAATCATTCACTCTTTCCCATCATTGTTGTATTCAAACAATTGTGTAACTACAATAAAGAATATTCACTAGTATACAATCCATTGTTTATTTAAGATTTCACAATAGGCATCACTAAGGCTATGCTACATCTTGAAATAAAGTTAGAGATATTTAGAGTAATACTTTTAAGAATACCTTCATCTTGAGTTTTTTAATTTTACCATTTGAAAAAATATTAATCTTTCTTTCAAATTACATAATTTCCTTAGTCAATTTAGCCTAACAATGGCAACATCAAGAGAAATATAATAACACTTCTCTTGTGAAGCAAGAGGTATTGATTGAATATTGAGGGGGGAAATCCATATGATCGTTAGAAATAATATTTAGTGCAAAGCTTAGAACCAAACTTCTTAATTGGTGACTCAAAATAAATTAGAGAGAGGCAAT
>SNQJ01S0017746.1:111945-135610 GCA_010110895.2 Picea sitchensis
TATCTATATATTGATTTTAATCATTGATTTCTCTTTAACTTTAGGTACATTTTTTATTGCTAAAAAACATGTTTAACTTTGGTTCACATGTTGGTTTAAGATCGTCACTGAAAATTTGTTCAAATTATTTGCAAGCATGTGATTTGAAATCAAGAGACTTATATAAAAAAAAATCACAATGGTTAAAGAGTGGAAAGGAAGGTTTTTAGAAAATATTTTCAATTATCTTCCAAAGTGTAATTTCTTGTTTTTTCTGTTGTTATTATTGTTGGTGTTGTTGTTTTTGTTGGTGTTGTTGTTATGGTAAAGATGAATTCCATTAGTCCATTGTATGTAGCTTGGGTGGTTGGGAGGAATGGTTGTTACCCTCCCCACCCAGGTTCAATTCCTTGTAAGTGACATGTGATTCCCTTAAATGGGTATATATGATGCTATTGTTGTTGAGCCCCCAATATTTCAAAAATGCTTGGCCTCCCCATGTTCTCTCTTGGGGGGGGTTCCATGGACGTAGCGAGTATCGATCTTCGGTGTCGTGAACCACATGTAAAAAAAAAAGATGGATCCCATTAATAAGTTGGCTCCATTAATAACTACCATAAGAATGTCACTACCACTAAGAACGATGCAATGTGTGACATGTTAATAGGGTCATGTCCTTCTCATTTATATCTCCATAAGAAAACATTTAGTAATGAAACAAAATCCTCATTTTCTTTTAATAGTGGAGACGAGGATCAAGGGATCCCTATAATTTTTATTTATAATACATGCTTTGAATAATTGTGTAAGAAGTGGTGTATTGAGTATTGATAAAGTGTGGTTGGATCACCCTGATAACGGACTCTATGAATAAAAATTTTATTGGGGGCCAAAATGACAACCTAATGAGGACATAAGGTGTTGAGACTTAGATATAGAGATAATGCATATAATCTTAGTCTATAATGCCCTCAAAAGGAAATATCATATTCTTTTGGCATTCAAGATAACTAATGCCAAAATATCTATGGTTGAACAAAGATTATGTATACAAAAATTTGATAACCTTGAAAGAATTGATAGTTAGACTTCATTACCAACAAAAAAAGGTTTATTAGAAACTCCAAATATGTTGGAAGATTGATTGTTGTCATTGATGTCAACCCTAGTCATGGGTTTTGGACCGCAAGATTGATAAAGGTATTTGGACATGAAGGAAAATGCACATGCATATACAACACCCATTGAATATTGAGGGGGGGAATCCATATGATTGTTAGAAATAATATTTAGTGCAAAGCTTAGAACCAAACTTCTTAATTGGTGACTCAAAATAAATTAGAGAGAGGCAATACATGGGGGCAATACACACCTCCACACTTAAGCTAATTTTACAATTCATTAAATATAATGATTATCTATGTGTTCATTGTGATGATGACTTGTTGATGATATATTGTTGATATATGTTGTTGATATGTGCTCACATATAACTGGTTATAAATGACAACAATGGGTAATGAATAAATGTTGAATGCTACTTGATGAGTTTTAGTGCAAGAGGGAAGTTTTGGGAAAAAGAGCCACACACTCATTCACCCCCCCTCTAAGTGTGGTAGGTGTGTCCAACAATCATCCCACGGTCCAATCAGATACTCAAGTAGTAAAACTTCCTTTTTCATCTTTTGCAATTTGAAATACTTGAGGAGGCCACAATTCCTCAAAGTGGCCCTTGTTTGAGGGTTTTGCAATGAATCTATATCATTGAGCTCATTCTCACGTTCTTTCCATTCGATCATGGTTTTTATCCCTATAAACTGCAAGAACATACATTTAAAATCCATTAATCATCCTCCCATGGCAACAAATTGGGTGTTTTTAGCATAAATAGAAACAATTTTTTTAGTCGTGCATCAATGCTCCCCTAAACTCATCCACTGGGCGCTAGCGCTCCCCTGGAACACACACCAGGGCGTCAAAAACACGATCAAAGCTCCCCTCACCCATTTGAGGGAGCACCGATCTAGTTCGGTGCCTAGGGATTCCTAGGGATCCAAGGACAAGACTAAAAACTACATAAAATGCAATTCTAAACCATGCGAAATGACTAGAATGGGTTAGTGACCAACCTGATTCAGAAATATGCGAAAATGGTCAATCGCAGCTCTAGTGCCAACAACTTGAAAATCACCCTCCGAGGTTGAAAATACCAATGTTAGAAGAGATTGGTGAAAATGAAATGGTAAATAAGATTTTTAATCCTATTTCACTATTATAGAGTTCATTTTTTCTAATATAATGTTTCTTTTGGGTTTTAAATTTTTTTTCGGAGATGTCACTAATACCTTGGATGCAGATTTATCTTCACTTGCAGGTTTTGAAGCAGTATCTTTCCATTTAATCTTGTAACACTGAAGAGCACGGTCTCTGTTCTTTCTCACGCTCGAAAAAACATGAGAATGTAATCGAGTATACTTTTATTTCTTTTTCGGACTCTTGAAGGTTACACAAGAAAGAAACCCATGGAGTCTCCTTTAAGCTCTTTTCAGACTCTCTAAACATGAAAAGATTGTCGAGTGATCTTGCTTCCTTTCACACTCATTTAAAAGGTTTTGAAAGGGCATCTCCCGAGTAGCAGTTTATCTCTTTTTCGGACTTCAGAGACTAATATTATGAAAAAGGACAACTCTGGAGTCATCTTTAAGTTCTTTTCAGACTCTCTAAACATGAAAAACCACAGATTTTTCTTTCTCTGGACTTGTTAAAAATTACACATTGAAGGGCCCATATGGGACCAAACCCTTACTTCTTCCAGTTCGTTAAACAAAGAAAGAGGAACTTACCGAAGGTGATTTATAGAAATCATGTGTTCTCCTCCTCAAGCTCGTAAAAACAAAAATAGGTACTCGTCTATCTGGATGGGGGAAAAAATTGAAGGAAGCAAGCCAAGCCATTTTTTAGAATCTTCACAAGTCACTCTTCCAGTCTCCCTTGAACACGACACATTGTCTTTACACACATTTTAATCTGATGAACCTCTGAACTGAATCGATCCTCTGAGTTTCTTTACTCCTTTGAGACACCCGACTAAAGTCACAGTATCCACTGCATCATGTTTTGGTCCATGTTACGTTTATGTTGTTTGTGCCTCAGTGTTCAAGGGAAGTATCCGCCTCGAGATTCAACCATCACAAATTTTCAGTTTCAATACCCATGTCAGTCCATACTCATTTGATTCACCATCTTACATCTCTATGTCAGTTTCATTTCGTTGATGAGGGATACATCAAGGTCCTCCTTTGATGAGTCTTTTCCTGTCAACTTCAAAAAATTATCCAAGAAATTTGACTTAGAAACTATTTAGTACCTTGGGACTCACATACCTCAATGGAATGCCTCCTTGCCTTCGACAATAGGTTTACATAATTGACCTCTGATAAGATGATTCCACGGATGTTTGACTTCAACTCATCTATTCACATTCATTAGACTGTACTAGGGTACCTTGGGAGTCATTGACATCACTGGTGATTTCCATCGCACTTATTAATGGTTTACCTCAATGACCGGTAATCAAGTGGTTTCTACCATGTTCGACATCAAAACATCTAATCACATGGCTAGATTCATACCACATTGGGATTGGGATGAATACCCTGGGTTGAGTGTCATTATGATATATGCTTTACCCAAGGTGAGAAAGGAGATCATATGAGCATGTTGATATATATATATATTGTCACATAGATCCACTTTGTATTGGTCTGTGGATATGTTTTGTCATATCGTAGATCCACTATGTATTTCTCTTGGCTATGATCAGTTCATGTCATGGAAGTATAGATCCACATTGTATATTTGGTGGCTATACCCTTAAGTCAATATGATTATGGATGCGTAGTGTATTTGGTGGCGGCCATACCTTAAGGTCCTTTATCACTCAAGCATAGGTATGTCTTCCTTGGGTTTGAAACATATCATAACATTTGTTTGATGGTTGTTTGCAACTTCTAACAGGTTCTTCGACTCCATACCCTTTCTTCGAAAGTCTACAAAGCACTTCAGTCATCAGTTTCTATCTCCTGACCTCACACTTTGGGGGGAAATCTGTTACACATCAAAATTCCTCACTTCAATAATATCTCATTGTCATTTTCGCAAGTGTCACACTTTTGTCGCAAGTGTCACAAAAGTCATATTTTCGTCCCACATGTGTCACATTTTGAACGACATCATAATAACACTTGGGACATCCTCTAAGATTTGTTATAAGAGGAAAACATGTCATTTGGAAAAGTTTACAAACTTTTACCTTGAAGAATAATCATCTTAAAATTATTTTTGGAGATCAATGCTCCCCTGCCCACTTGTAGGGAGCGCTAGCGCTCCTTATCCTCTTACCAGGGAGCACTATAGAACTTTGTGGCCAAATTTGAGGGAACGTCGATCTGTTGAGAGAATCTTGGGGAGAATCCCCCTTATCTCTAAGGAAAAACTAAGAAGCATCCGAGTCAGTTTGGCTCAAATTCAAGTTAAAGGTTGGATCTAAGGGAAATCTCACAACTGATGGAGTCATATCCTCAACTTATCCCAAGAATAGCTAAGGTGGTTGAGCCTCTCAAAGCCTATATTATAAGGAGGAATTCTCATGGTGAAAAGGGGGGAATATTAGTGAAAAGTATTGTCATTATTATTGTGGATCTTTTGAGCAAGGGGTTGGACAAGGAGGACTTGATGAGGTTGTTGCATTTGCATCTATAGATTGTAAGCACCTTGTTATGTTCTCATTAATATATATATGCTTGGCCTGTTTCCTTCAAGTTTGTGTATATTTGCATGGGCTTGTCTCTTCTTGATAAATCTAGTTTAAACTAATCTTGGTAGAATAGGAAGTATGCATTGTCTTTGTTGTCTATTGAATTGCATAACTCATTAAAGGGCTTGAAGATCAAGTTCAACCTGGACCGAGCAAGGTCAAACTTCAGAAAAAGTTACTCATGATTTCTTCCTCTTTTCTTTTGACTATTTTAGCTACACTTAAAGGAATATTAGTATTCAATGTTAGTATTTTTATGTCTTGGTCAAAGGTGTCTAAGATCCAAGAGGACATTCACCTGTCCCCAAGGGAATTTTCCTACAACAATTACATGTTTTCCACATAATGGTATATGAAGAATCTTGTAAAAAAAGGCTATAAATATTGATGTTGAATTCCAAAGGGCATCTAAATATCACAATAACATTATGAAATAAAAATTGTACAATTTTTGATATTATGTAATGTGGTAGCAACTTTGGGCCATTTTGTTGAAAGTATCAATGGTAAGCAAGATGAGTTTTTCCATCCTTGAGTCAATAGAAATGGTGCAAGGAAATCAATCACTCATCACTCATTTGGTATTGTTGGGAAGGTAGGTTGTAGGCAGATAATTAGAGCTCTAATAGCTACCAATATATTAGCATAAGACATACTTACATACCTAAGACTATTCACCCTTAAACAAAGTGGAACACCACAACAGAAACCAATGGGGCTATGTATGTAGTTTTCATAAGTGTTCCATGTCATCCATACTCATAATATCCTCAGTATACATATTAAGTATGATCTAGAAGATTGGTAGGTGAAATAAATCACATAGTCATACATATATGATACTCCCATAATTAACTAAAAAGGTGTGCATTATTGAATCAATTTTAATCTATGAAACCTTATAGTGCATGCCCATGTATTAATGTATAGTATATATGTGGTAGGGATCACATTACATTTTGAAAATTTATGTGAAGGAGATATACATCCCAAAACAAACTTACCATTAACCTCCTTAGTTTCATCTTAGGGATTTTTTTATAAATGATCCGCAACAAAATGATTCTTACCTCATTTTACATATAATATAAATTCATATTTTTGTAGGAGAAATATGATTCATTGGCTCAATCATGCAATTAGAAATTCTTTGAAAACAATATATTTCAATACTCTATGATCCATGCAGAAGTGCAATCATTATGTTACAAGAAAATGGTGAAACTTTTGTATTGCATAGAAGAAGACTATAACTCTATGTTTATTGGTTGTTTAATTGAGATATGTGTGTTTCAATTTCTTGATTTCAATTTCAAATTAGATAGGATTACCAGTACCATTTCATTATAATATTTTCCTAGAAATACATTAATTCCATTCTTTGATGTGATTATGTGCATGGGAAAGATGGTATTCTAAGATAGGTAAACCGATAGGTGCTTCAACAATTTTTTGTTTCAATATATCAAAGGTGTCCTAATAATCTTCCAACCATTCAAACCTCACACCTTTATTCAACAAATTCTCTATCAACTTTTAAACTTCACACCTTTATTCAACAAATTCTCCATCACCTGGATGCATATTTGCATATGAAATTGTGATAATAGTCCATGTAACCCCAAAAAAACATGGATGCTTGAAACATAAGTTAATAGAGGTTGTGCATCAACAATTACCTTGACTTTGGTTAGATCAATCCTCATTCCTTGTATGATAATGTCATGTATCCACACGTCTCCAAAAGGAATGAATCACAAACATTTCTTAGGATTCAATGAGACTCTACAATCTTGGCATCTTTGTAGCATAATGCTTAATTGTTCATGAATAACACGTGTTTGTTATGATTCAACGAGACTCTAGGATAAAGTATCTAGATGCGTTTCCAAATTACCTTTATATATATTTTTTGTAATTACAAATCTAAAAGTCATTTAAGTGATGCTACTTTGATGTATCATGCTCTTTCTTGTCAACTTTTTGATGTTCAATTGATGTTTACTACGTCAACCTACACATTGAAGATTTAGCACTATCATCGATTTCATGTTAGTTAAACAATGCTATATGTTGGTAAAAGGACTTTAAAATTAATGAAATCAAAACATGATTTGACATTTATAATGCCGAGTATAGTCCATTATTTATTGGTTAACCAAAGAATAATGGACATTAATTTTTTAAAAATGATTGTGGATATGGTTGGGTCTTTTATGCTTACTCAACACAATAAACGTTGAATATTCAATGTATCATCCTGGGTGTTAATTTGACATTAAGTATAATCTTTTCGACACATATTAAATGTTTTTAATGTCAAATACACATTGGAAATTACCCATATGTAGTGCTGACACGAAATAGGGTTTCTGGAAAACTATCTTGCCAGTTAGCTATCTTATGAAACAAAGATAAATAAATAAGATTGTGGTGAAAACCCTTAGGAGCCACAAGATAGAGGAAACCCTAAAAACTAGCTTGTTGGAAAGCTTTCTCTAAGAGTTAAATAAAAATAAAAAACACTATCCAAACCAACTTTCCACTAGTAGTGCATCATTGGTTCCTTTCTAGGGCCACCATTTCTAGTTTACAAGATGTTGTAAAACAATCTTTCTTGTTGAAACTCCACATTTTGATCTCCATGTAGCTAATAATGGGGCATCATTAATGAATGTCATCCTATTAAATAATTTCCACCTGCTACAGAAAGATTGATAGTGATGATACCAAACATATTTTGCAAGTATAAGACTTCTTTGCACTTCAACCATTCACGTTCTCCTTGACCTTTGTTTAATTTATTTTTTAGGCTCTTTCTAATTAGACCTATATAGCTATAATACCCTTTAGTGCCTTATTCATCCCATTATGTTGTAATAATATTTTATACTCTTCCCTACCTTTTTTGCAACCCCACTCACTACTACATATGAACGGAAAAACCGAAGTCGTACTCCGATAGTATGGATAAAATTGGTCGTACCATCAGATTTTACTTTCTTTTTTTGTATTCTTTTCAAAAATGTCCAATGTTCCTTGACTATTCGACGACATGGTCTTTATTGTCATCTATCTGACGGTTACAGGTAGTTAGCTGTCGGATATCCGACGGTGTAAAGGGTCAATGATTATGCTTACCAACTATTGACAAAGTCAATATTTTTTCCGTTAAGCAATGTCTCTTTGGTCAATAGCCATCAGAAGTCTGACAAAAAAGTGATATATAATTTAAAAAGTTTGAAATATTAAAGACATTCGACGTTGTTCCTATACTAGCGACAATTTGCATAGGTTATAAGAGATATTTTTAGGTTGTAATACAAAAAAAAAAAAATTGTTAATTGCATTAGAAATAGTTAAACTACAGAGGTTGATTTTTTAAGATAATGATCATCATTGAAATTTTGGTAAATAAAAATGTCACATCAAATTCCTCTAGGAGGACAAGGCCGAGACTTGAGATTTGCATTGGTTGAGGCTTTGGGTGATCGAAAATGTTATTTCCCTTGTAAAAAATGCAGGGGCTATAATAGAAGGAGACTTTTAATAAAAATAGCTAAAAAACATTGTAGTGAGTATGGACACCTTGAAGGCGGGCATGAATATCGTCCCTTGGTAAGTTATTCATTATATGTCTTTTTATTGCATATTTTTTTGTAAACATTTATATGTTAAATGTAGAAGAAAATAATGTATTATTTTTTCTTTATGGATATATTCTACGTAAACATGAACAAATAGAGAGTAAGTTAAGAAGAGAATAAGTATACATAAGATGTAGATTTTAATTAGGGTTTAGGGTATGGTTTAGTGGTTAAGGGGTTTAAGGTTTAGGGGTACAGGGTGTAAGGGGTATGCTTCTCCAATTCATGGACATGGTATGAGGAGGAACTATAAATGTCTTAAGGCATAAAATATGCTTTTAGGACTCCCAAACCATGCACAAGGTCCAAAACCACCGCATAGACCCTATAAATTAAATATTTTGCCTATGTGTACTCATGATAATGGCACCATTACAAGGTTGTAATTAGTGGGAATTATTCTTTAATTTTACCCCAAGCATAGTGACTTATTAATGGGTCCAACATTGAATTTGTTTTCAGTTTGTTCTTGTATGCACTGAAATTTTACATGGTTATAGTAGATGCATGTGTTGATGGTATGGGAGGGTTTCGAGACTCAAATACGACTCATACAAAGAATTCGACAATCAAATGATAAAATTAATGAGAACAACAATGTTTCAAGTGTGAATAACCATTACATCTTTTACATCAGTCAAACAAGGAGACCTAATATTTTTCTTCACTAAAATGTGTGTGCAATTCTTATTTTATTAAAAAATTGTATGCAAAAGGAATGAACAAGAATTGCTTTGCTATAAAATAAAAAGAATTGTTTCCCACTAGTGTGCTTCATTCTTCATATCCTGCATGATTTTTTCCTCATTGCTAAGCCCAAAATGCAACCACATTTTTGGATATTACACTTCTACAAGCTCATGGATTTCAAATTATCTAAAGAAATTGGCATTGAGCTATGAAATTATTGGTGGGTAGTAAGATTTACGAGGTAGGTGGTATAAATCCCATTTATTATTCTTTGTAATTAATGTTTATTGTCGAATTTTGGTTTATAATCATTTACATATATATATTTTAAATATCTCACTGCAGTTGTTAGAAATGGTTTCCAAAATACCAAACCTATAAATTCATAATTTAAACCCCCAAGGAAATTCCCCACCATCAATGGAATATAATGCAAAAAGCCAGTTAATAGAGTGATAACCAACCAAATAATGTTGATATATATATACCCACTTGGACGCCTACTTGCCCGAATTTTAGATGAAATCTTTGATATAATTACTTAATAAAATGAGGCATTATCAATATTACCTCTTATAGAGAGAATATTTATCCTAAATGTATAGATGGTTTGTATAATATTGCAAGAAAAGAAATAAAGACTAGAAAACTAGAGGACATGTTTTCCCTTTTCATAGGCCCTCATATAGGTTAAATGTCAAACACTAGTAGACCTCATATATCTATCAAATGGTACACTTATCAACCATTTAATATTTATTGATAATTTGATGGATAGGTAATACATGGTTTTTAATGTGCGACCTCATAACAATAGGGAAACCCCACTATGCTTCTTGAGGAAAATGTATGTAGAGTGTGTTTTGGAGAAACTTGTTAACTATTTTCATCACTTAGAATTCCATGATGCTTGTTTGGATATTCCAGACAACTGACCCAATGTGAGGCACCAAGATGATAAAAAATACCTAATCCCTTGACCTTGTTGGAATTCCCACTTCCAGAGGAGTTACTTCCACATACACAAGAGGAATTGCTTCAGTTGACACAAATGATGATATGTCATGACACATTTTTCCAGATATTGACTGTATGGTGTCATCATATACTAGTGGGGTAGGACCATCAACTCATAGTTGGGAATAACATGACCATCTAGTGGTGAGGACATATTATCATATACCAGTGGTTGTAGTTGTTATTCACATCCATGAATGTTTTTTGGTTATAATTTCCATGGTCTTTTAGGAGATATTTCCCATGGTCGATTTGTAAGTGAGGTATGTATAATGATATGTTTTAATTTTATTGAATTTATAATTAGTTAAGTAATTTATTTCACATTGTTTTCCCCTTATGGTGTGTGTGTCTATGTGTGTAATCTGGATGTTCTAACTTCCCCTCCTACGTCTATGGGCTACTCCCCCATGGTAGAAACATCCAACAATGTATCTACTTTAGTCACATCCATACATGTTGCTAAAATTTACAATATGCACATGTGTATGTTATATTTCATGTTGGATCATTATTAAATCATGTATCTATAAACTGGTTCAACATGACTTGGTGATTGTAACCATTGGCTAGAGTACCTGACCTATCTAATGCCACTTGCACATGATGGTGGTGTTGTAATTCACCTTCAATTGACACTATTACACCCAATATAGTCACATCCATTATTGTTGCCTCCAAGTACAATGTTGGACCAATGGCTATGTCTCCTAGTCAAGGATGTGACCAATATCCAAGCTTGCAATCTCTTTTTGTGATGAGGTGAATAGTAGATTAACCCTTTAAATATGAAATGTAAATGTTGAATTCCATAAATTAAATGAAATATCAATGTTCATATTGTATAAGACTATAGAATATCCAAGAGTCTTATAGCATTGTTGTAATCTTGCAAAACTGTGTAACCTATATTGTAATATCCATAATATAAGAAGACAAAAAGCATGGTCCTTCATTAATTATTGGTTTTCCCTTATTGATTTTCTAGGGTAAAATAATTTGTCCATTAATGTGTGTGTCTTTTCTATATTTGTATTTATATTTAGTATCATTGTAGTTAAATAATCTAATTGATGTTTTTTATTTTCATGCATAAACAACTAAAATATACAAAAATATATTTTCACAATTGATCATTGTTTTGTGGCCATTATACTTTGTAGTATTATATGTTCAAGGCATGAATAATACCAAGGTCTTTACAATAATGGTCAAGACATAAATAATACTAGGGGCTTTAGAGGTTAATGTGGTTTTAGGGAGTAGGGGTTAGAGGTTTAGGGTTAGGGATTAAGGGGTTAGGCTAGGTTAGGGTTTTTTAAGCATAAATCACTAATGGAAAGTGGAGATGCCACACTGGTTGAATGTCTTTGTCTTTGTTGTATTTGTTTTCCTATATTATATTTTTAAACGTTTGCATTGTTATAATATTTGGTATATACACTAACATTACTTGATTTTTTGTAACTATAAAGGAACAATGCTCGTGGAGGAAGAGGTATTTGTACAAGCGCTTTTTCAGAAACATGGAGTGAATATTGAAGATCAAGTTAATGATTCTATGGAAAAATATGTTGATGCTAATAACACAGTTGAAGAATATGGGACAAATATATTGATCCAAGAGACATTTAATAATGTTGGAATTGATGATGATGATGACCAACTTGATGGTGTTTTTGATATACCTGTACTTGAGAAGGCAAGTCAAACTCTTTATGAAGGCTCCAAAACAAGTCTTCTCTATGCTATATTGTTGTTGGTGAACTTAAAGGTTATGAATGGTTTGTCAAACACTTGTGTGACATAGATGCTAAGGTATGTAATATATATTTTTCACACTTAGTACATGATTATAAAGGTTTTCTTTTTTCCTCTATTTTTATTGTTAGTCGACCAGGTGTAAAATTTGGATGCAATATGTATGATTAATATTCTTTACATTAACCAGTATTGATTTTTTTATGTTGTAGATTGTTAGGTGAATTTTTGTTACCGCTGTCAAATGTTTTATGCCGCACATATCAAGATTTACATGCCATTATAAAATATATTGGAATGGAGTATCAAGTTATTCATGCATACCCCGATGATCATTTTCTATATTATGGAGAGAATGCATCGAAAGAAGAATGCCCAAAATGTCAAATTAGTAGATATTGAACCAATTAAATAACAAAAAAGGTTCCTCACAAGGTTCTTCATTATATTCCCATAATTCCATGTCTGCGGTGATTTTTCAAGTGCAAAAGAATAACACAGTTTATGGATTACCATGCAAAGAATAGAAGTAAAGATGGTGTTCTTCAAATTCCTGTCGATGGATCTGCATTTAAGAAGATAGAGGAAATATGGCCAAATTTTAAAGATGAACCTGGTAGTCTTAGGATTTCATTTGCAGTTGACAATATCAATCCATTTGGAGAGATTAGATCTACTTACTCGATGTGGCATGTTTTTGTTATCAATAATAATATTCCTCTATGGATGTCAATAAAGAGGGAGCACATAATGTTGGCAATGATTGTTCCAGGTATTTGTTTAGAATATTTTTTTTTAACGAGGTAACATCTCATTTGTCTTGTTTGTTTCATAATTTTGTCTTATATGTTATTGTTTACTCATATATGTTCAATTAAGTAATCTTATAATTATGTTTGATATTTTTTATTTACTCATATATGTAGTAATTATGTATTGTATGTTAAATCAATTAGGTAAGTACCAAGTCAAAGATATGAATGTATATATCGAGCCTCTTATTGACGAGTTACTAGAGTTATTGAAGGGAATAACTATATATGATATCTCTATACTAGTAGGTGCACAAATGGAATTTAAATTCCATGCAATGCTTGTATGGAAGATTCATGATGCCCTAGGGCTAACACATTTATGTGGTATGTTATAAAGTTACACTACACTTTAATAGCGTTTAATTTTATGAAGTTCATATCATACATGTTTTCTATATAATCCCTTCATTAAACATACTTCGAATAACTGATATACAATTTAATCCATCTCTTGCAGGTCTTCAAACAAAGGGTAAATTTCCATGTTCAATTTGTGGTCCTAAGATGAAATATCGTCATTCAAGAAGTTTAGGTAATGAGGTATTCGATGAGTATATACACTTCTTCTCTAAGAACCATAGGTATCGAAGTAACAAGAAACATCATTTCAATGGAAAAGAAGAGAATGGATTAAAACCATGAAGAATGACACCTCGTCTATGGCAGTTGTAATATAATAGAAATTGTCAAGGTATATTAATGGATCAAATCGTCTATCATGTATCATACATGAAATATTTGTAATATTTTATTTTTTTTATTGCATTTTTTTCATTACTAATTGACAAGAATTGTTACAATATCTTTAATTTATATGCTTCACCTTGAAGGTCGTCATGAAGGCAATATTAATCGTGCGCTTCCATAGGGAATGAAAAGTTTCCCGTACAATTTAGTAGGTTCCCCTACTATGAGCACCTAGAAATTGTTCATGTGTTTGATACAATGCACATTAAGACGAATGTAACATAAACGTTATGGAAAATCTTAGATGGAAGGAGTGAAAAAGAAAACATTGTCAATATTTGTAATGACATTAAGGACGCCAATCATGGAATGCAAAGTGTCATTCATTCAAATAGTGATGCAGATGGCCAAAATATAAGCGTCCTTCCATGGTTATTAACAAAGCAACAAAGTAAGGATGTAAAAGTGGTTATTGAAAAAAACAATTCCCACTGGATTTTCTTCAAACATAAAGAATATCCTTACAAATAAAGGTGAATTAGGTGGGGTAAAAACTCATGATTGGCATACCTTGATTAAGGTAATTATTTTGGTGTATATATTTCTATATTGGTGAAACATATTTTTTGTGTTTTTTTTTAATCTACTAATTTGTGACTAAATAATGATTCATTTTTTTTATCTTACAGTATGTTATACCTATATCTCTCCCATACAACTTTGACAACAATTTCAAACAAGTTATATATGATCTCGACAAATACATGAGGTAAGTGACGATTTATATGCAAAGTGTAATTTTTTTAATTCGTTGTACAACTTATATTTCACTACATGTGTTTTACTTGTAATGTAGTACTATACACTTTTTTGATGAAACACGTGATTTGCTTGCATCATTTGTAGATGGTTTTCATCTAAAGAAATCTATAAAGAAGATATAAAATATTGGAGGTTATAAATTCCTCGTTTAATGTGTGAAATTAAAAATTATCTAAATCTAACATTTTTAAATGCACAAGAACCCTAACTTGTACACCAAGTTGAGGAGATTGAAAAGTGTGGACCTATGCACACAAGGTCAATGTGGATGGTTGGGAGGCACTTGAAATCATTGAAGGATTTGGTTAGACAAAGAGCACGTCCTGAGGGTTCTATGGTAGAGGGATATATGGTATATCAAATCATGGTTTATATTACTCAATATCTTCCTAAAATATATGCAAGTATTAATGTGGATCACATTTGGGATGTCAACTCCATCAAAAAAATTGAATGGGAGCACCTATTGGGGAAAGGTAGAATGAGGAAAGTGACATGTAAGTAGATGGTGGAAATTTATAATACATTTGACTTTTTGTTTTTATGTATATTGTACTTATTTAATTTTTAATGTTCCTACATAATCCATTATTATGAAGGTATACCATGGTAACTGATTATATGTGAAATATTGTTTTATTTCAATACAACTGGTCGAGAGTGGGATGCAATACATTTATACATTGCAAACAATATTGATTCGATGAAGTTATGGATTGAACATTGTATACAATATAATAATGGTAGTTTATCATGGTTTGGTGTGGCTACATTGGTCAAAGAAGTTGAACGTAAAGAAGATACAAAACTTACGTAGAGGGAAATTGATTTAGCATATGGTTTAAAAGATAAACAGGTAAACATATTCACCCATACTATTTAGTATTTTTTAATATTATATTGGTGTACATGGCATGTTTTTTTTCTTATAAATTTGCATAATTTCCATGTATAAATATGTTTATCAATTGACAATGCATTTTTTACGTGTATGTCATATTTCAGTTGAAACGCCACAATACTATGTGGTGTAATGGCTGCAAATTTTGCATCAAAAAGTTGATTGAAATGATGAAAACTTTTGATAGTGGGATAACTGCAATATTTCAGGTTAATAATGTTTCCTCTAGAAGTGACAAACATCTTGAAGTCTCTGAAAATAGATACTATGGGTTTTTGGATGATATACTTGAGTGTGACTTTAAATCCTTCAAATTAGTTCTGTTTGACATCAAATGGTACAGGCTACGAATGAATGAACGTGATCCCGATAGAACTGTTAATCAACATGATAATGGATTTACCATGGTTAATACAAGGAATGTTGAGCCAGGATCAGAGCCCTATGTTCTTCCAAGCCAATGTGAACATGTATTTTACTCAGAGGTTTCAGGTAGAGTGGGTTGGTCATATGTTGTTAGATATTATCCAAGAGGAAGGCCGGTAAAGTATAATGTAGCATAAGAATATGATATTGAAGAAGAAGATGATGTAGAGGAGAAGTTAGTTCATGTATTAGATGAATATGTCATAGAAGTTGAAGGATATATTCTAAACAATGTTCTGGATGAAGATGATATCGATGATGTTTTAGATGAAGAACTTGAAGAAGTGGAACAAAATGTGGGAGACAATGTTCTCGATGATGATATAGACGATTTGAAATCATCAATGTCATGATATGATTTCAAATGATGACATTGATGATGATGTTGATATGGCCAATCCTTACAACATAAATTTTTAAGAGGATGATACATATTTTGAGTTGGATGAACTAGAATAAGATTAATGATATCGAAATGTTGAAATGTAGGAGGTATTCATTTATATTTGTTCAATTGA
Organism: Picea sitchensis; assembly: GCA_010110895.2. Taxonomy (NCBI): domain Eukaryota; kingdom Viridiplantae; phylum Streptophyta; class Pinopsida; order Pinales; family Pinaceae; genus Picea; species Picea sitchensis. The sequence goes on from SNQJ01S0017746.1 coordinate 128,025, forward strand.
TTTGTTCTCTTTCATTTACCTTAAATGTTTGTAGTTTTCTTATAATTAGTTTCTATGTTTGATTCTTACTATATTTCTTTCAAATATTTTAAAGTAGACAAATTGGGTATTGGGGAATTGAGTGTGATGTGAGGAGGGTCAGGGACCATATGAGCTTCCACCTTCACATGGTTGGCCTTGTTTAGTAGAGAATATATTATTCTGAAACCAAGAGAATATCATTTAGGTTTATACCATCATATCCAATTTTAACTTTGCTTCATCTAACCATTTTCAAGGTTGTCCATTAATTACCAATTACTATAAATTATTCTTGTATTGGACCCAGGAAAAGTGACCTGTGAATGGGTCCACCATTGGATTTTTTCAGTTTGTGCTTGTTTTCACTAAAATTTGACATGGTTATAGTAGATGCATGTGTTGACAGTATGGGAGGGTTTCGAGACTCAACTACGACTCACACAAAGATTTTGACAATCAAAAAACAAAATTAGAACCTAATTGTGAAGGAGATGAAGCTATCCATGATCATCATATTTTCCATCATCATTATCATTGTATTGCGATGAGGTCATTTCAATGAACATGTTTGTCGTTCCTATAGCATATATGTCTTAAATTTCCATAAACAATGACCAATGGTTCAAAGCGGTGGAGATGAATGAAGGACTGTAAAATAGGGAAGGAGATGAAGAACTAGTAGATTATTTGAAAATTTTGATGGAAGGCTTGAGACAAAACTTCATGTAATACACTCATGCCTATTTCCCCTTGAAACTAGTGCAAATGTGCCTAAATAAGGATCATGTGTGTGTAATGCATGCCCTTTTATATGGTCAAAATTCATTGCACAATGTATGGTTGCATCTCTTTATTGTTGTTTAAGTTGATAAATGCACACACTCAACTTAAGTAAACGAATAGAATTAATAGAAGGCATATCCCAGGTTGAGTAATTTGGCATGCTCTAGCCACTGGGTGAAACAAGCTGGTGTTGCATGATGATTAGGAGTGTCGGGTGATTCTTTCGCTTGACCACAAACTCGCCAGGCCCGTGATAGGACACACAAATGTGCCATTAAGACAAATTATCCTAGGTAGACTTGCAATCATAGAAGTTAAGAGCAGAGACTTGAGGGATAGCGTGGGAAAATGGGTTCCCCATGGTTAACATGGGCACCCTAAAAAAAAAAACGAAATTTGGGGAACGAACAAGTCAGCCTAAATGTCGACAAATAATGTTTCAACACTAAAGGTGGTTTATTTATTGCTAGCCCTAAGTGTCAAACATGGGATATATACTCATTAATTTTACATGGGATAAATGAAATGTGCACAAAAAGGCACCTAGATTAAGGGAGTTCATTACCAAATCTAGAGACATCATCCTAGCATTTTAATCCATAACCTTCACACAAACCATGATGAAAAAAAACACCCTTGTTGACCAACTCTCTAATATGGCATTTGACTTGTATAAGGGCTCCTAAACATTGTGAAGCATAGAGAGGGGTGACTACTCAAATTTCTCCTTGAATTTTTTCAATAGTTATTTCTTCATTCTTAAATGGAATAATGTGTTTCTAAGTTTGAAATCTCTATTTCGTTCAGTTCATGGTGTTTTTATTTTAGCCATATGATTGGCCTACTATGTACTCTATTGTAGGGGTCTACTCTTGTTTGCATATCCTAGTTCAATAAAGTTGGTTATATGAGGTCCATTGTTGGAAAGTTCTGGACATTGTGGGTCTTTTATTCATTGGCACTATACTGAATGTACTTTTTTTGGTTGAATTACTAGAAAAGGATGCAATTTTTTTTATCTAAAAAACAATATCCCATATAAAAATGTGTATATTGTTAACATCAAATTTGACTTTACTTCCATTATTGTGAAATCATTCACTCTTTCCCATCATTGTTGTATTCAAACAATTTTGTAACTACAATAAAGAATATTCACTAGTATACAATCCATTGTTTATTTAAGATCTCACAATAGGCATCACTAAGGCTATGCTACATCTTGAAATAAAGTTAGAGATATTTAGAGTAACACTTTTAAGAATACCTTCCTCTTGAGTTTTTAAGTTTTACCATTTGAAAAAATATTAATCTTTCTTTCAAACTACATAATTTCCTTAGTCAATTTAGCCTAACAATGCCAACATCAAGAGAAATATAATAACACTTCTCTTGTGAAGCAAGAGGTATTGATTGAATATTGAGGGGGGGAATCCATATGATTGTTAGAAATAATATTTAGTGCATTGAATATTGAGGGGGGGAATCCATATGATTGTTAGAAATAATATTTAGTGCAAAGCTTAGAACCAAACTTCTTAATTGGTGACTCAAAATAAATTAGAGAGAGGCAATACATGGGGGCAATACACACCTCCACACTTAAGCTAATTTTACAATTCATTAAATATAATGATTATCTATATATTGATTTTAATCATTGATTTCTCTTTAACTTTAAGGACATTTTTTATTGCTAAAAAACATGTTTAACTTTGGTTCACATGTTGGTTTAAGATCGTCGCTGAATATTTGTTGAAATTATTTGCAAGCATGTGATTTGAAATCAAGAGACTTATATAAAAAAAATCACAATGGTTAAAGAGTGGAAAGGAAGGTTTTTAGAAAATATTTTCAATTATCTTCCAAAGTGTAATTTCTTGTTTTTTTTGTTGTTATTACTGTTGTTGTTGTTGTTGTTGTTGTTGTTGTTGTTGTGGTAAAGATGAATTCCATTAGTCCATTGTATGTAGCTTGGGTGGTTGGGAGGAATGGTTGTTACCCTCCCCAACCAGGTTCAATTCCTTGTAAGTGACATGTGATTCCCTTAAATGGGTATATATGATGCTCTTGTTGTTGAGCCCCCAATATTTCAAAAATGCTTGGCCTCCCCATGTTCTTTCTTGGGGGGGGGGGGTTCCATGGATGTAGCGAGTACCGATCTTCGGTGTCGTGAACCACATGTAAAAAAAAAATATGAATTCCATTAATAAGTTGGCTCCATTAACAACTACCATAAGAATGTCACTACCACCAAGAACGATGCAATGTGTGACATGTTAATAGGGTCATGTCCTTCTCATTCATATCTCCATAAGAAAACATTTAGAAATGAAACAAAGTCCTCATTTTCTTTTAATAGTGGAGACGAGGATCAAGGGATCCCTATAATTTTGATTTATAATACATGCTTTGAATAATTGTGTAAAAAGTGGTGCATTGAGTATTGATAAAGTGTGGTTGGATCACCCTAATAACGAACTCTATGAATAAATTCTTTATTGGGGGCCAAAATGACAGCTTAATGAGGACATAAGGTGTTGAGACTTAGATATAGAGATAATGCATATAATCTTAGTCTATAATGCCCTCAAAAGAAAATATCATATTCTTTTGGCATTCAAGATAACTAATGCCAAAATATCTATGGTTGAACAAAGATTATGTATACAAAAATTTGATAACCTTGAAAGAATTGATAGTTAGACTTCATTACCAACAAAAAAGGGTTTATTAGAAACTCCAAATATACAAATAAAATTCTTGAACTCTTTCATTCGGAAAATTTCATTTTCTATTTAACTATAACAGAAAAGTAATATTTATCTTCAATCACTAGCAAGGTCAATGAAGACCTAAATTGTACCAATGTTGAATAATAACATAGAAACACAATACTTGGTGGAGGGAACATGGATGGGGTGTCGACAGGTAATTCCACAATGCCCTTTCATATCTATAGCATGTTACAAAGGTCTATCACATATAATCCAATGATTACAAGGATTGAGTTAAACAAAAATTTAGCTGAGTGATTACATCTCCATGAATTGGACCTACTCCTTCATGTACAAATTCTTTGATTCCATGCAAATCAATTTTTAGGCACCATTTCCAATTCTTTTTCAAATATATAAACTTTGACAAACTTAGAAATTTCCACGAACAAAATCACCTGAAGCATTCCACGAATAAACTTAGAAATTTCCATGAACAAACTCACCTGAAGGAAACAACAAAAAGACATTGTACTAGGGCTAGACATGAGCAACAGTGACCTGTGAATGGGGCCAACGTTGAAATTTTTTCAAATTGTTTCTGTATGCACTAAAATTTGACATGATAGATTGTTCACATGCCTTGACGATATGGGAGGATTTCCAGACTCAAAGATCACTCACACACCCACTCTATATATCTGATCGCGTCCTTGTTTCGTTTGAACTTTCTTGGATTAATGTCATGCATGGAATTCCCAACATACCCATTGTCATGGTCGTGCTCTTTATATTCATCATCATGATCATGCAATATTTTACAATGGAATTCTTCTTTTGACTAAAATTAGTGCCAAAAACATTGTTATGCTTCCACCAATTATTAATATCATGTGCTAACTCATCCTTTTGAAAGGCATCTTCAAGAGTTTAGATTTCAAACATCTCAAACTCCTTCTAAAATGGCACAATTAACCTGACATCGAACTATTTTTTAACACTTTGAGTTAAATAGTATCTTTTTTGAACTCTTACATACTAACATTTACTTTTTGTTTGTATTTTTGTCATGGGTGCTACCAATATTGTTGTTCTTTCCAATAGTTGGCATTATAGAGTTTATCCTTGATAAAGGCTTTGAAACCATCCCATGTCATTTCTTGGGTAGCATTTTTTGTCTATCAAAGCTTATACAAAGAACAATATTCCAACGATCATCTTAATTACAATATATCCAATGAACAAGACAATATTCCTATATAGATAAATCTCCTTTAATATAAATATGATATAAAGTGAGCACGATGTAACCTACCCTAAGCCAACCTAACCATAACTAATAAACTAATATGAAATGAGTGTTAGGGCCTTAACATAGGGACTTAGGGGTCTTAAAATAGCGCCTTAACATTCTCTCTATCATTCCCTCCATACTCCTATTTGGATCCTTCCCCTCCCACCCCTAGATCCTATCCTCTCTCCCTTGCTACTTGGATTCACCTTTAGTTTTTAAGGAATCTGTCTCTCAGCTTGCTCCCCCATCATTAACTATTTGTTTCTCATCCTCTCCTACCCCTTGTATCATATAGACCTCATTTAGTGGTATGGTGACAAAGAATAAGGATCAATGTCCAACATCAAGAGGATGAGAAGGGATAAATGGAAAAATCACAACAAAAAAGTGGCCACAAAACTAATAATGAAAAGAGAGAGGCAATAACAACTAGGGATATGATTTGTCCTCTCAACCAACTATGGAAATTGCCTTTGGAAATTGTACCAAATTTCAATCCAGTAAATGATGAAGGTTATGTCTTGGAAATGCAAAGGAATGGGTAATGTGGCAAAGAATGAAACATTAAGAGAAATGATAAGAGAAAATAAACAAAACATTCATCTCCTCTAGGAAACAAACACAGAAGGAAGTGATATGCTAGAAATGGTAGGAAAGTTTTGGAAGGGTAGTTTAGGTTCCATATTAAGTGCAAGAGGGACTTCAGGGGTATTTGCATGTTATGGGATCAATACAAAATAAAATTGGTTCATTCATATGCAACTCGACATTGGGAATATAATCACTTGGTGCTAAAATATACAAGGAGGCATCTTCAATGTTTTAATATATATGTTCTGGTCCACTATTGGGAAAAGTATGAATGTTGGATCTCATTGAGATCATTTAAAGACTCTTTTTTATCTGTCAAAAAAATATTGGCAGGATATCTAAATATGGTATTATCATCATCTAAGAGGAGAAGAGGGGTTTACATGAAAGACCCTCTCTACGAACAAGTGGATGACTTAATTGTAGATTGGGATCTGTTTGATCCAAAATTAAAAAAAGGAAAGTTCACATGGTTGAACAGAAGGATGGGAATGGGGAATATAGTCGAATGCTTAGATCAATTTCTCATTCAAAGTTCCATATTTCTGGAAAATTTTCACATAGATTCATTTATTCTTCCTAGTCAAGCATTATACCATAAGCTTATTATGATCACACTCCAAAATGAAAGAGACTATGGGCTAATCTTGTTTAGATTAAATACTCTCTTGATCCAAGACTCAAATTTTATGGATATAATAGATTATGTGTGGAATTTATTCATACAAAAGTATCCTTTGTTTATGTGGGAAACCAAAATAAAAAAGGACCAAAAACAAAACTTAAGGCATGAAAAAAATTAAGATATGTACGCTCTTAGGAGGAAAGGGAGGAGTTGCAACTTCAATTAGAAAATCTCCAATTATCCATGGAAGAATAAGAAGTTACTCTCACACTTCATGTTGAAGAAAAGGAACTAAAAGGAAAAGTTATTAAATCTTTCTGTAAATAAGAAGAGCAGTAGAGGTTGACATTGAGGAGGTTATGGTTGAAATCGGGATATCAAAACATGCAAATTTCCATAAGAAAGATCATGCTAGGTAGTTAAGAATCCACATTTAGGAAATCAAATTGAAATCCTGAGAGAAAGTGCTTAAGTATGAATACCTTCATCGGAGAAGCATATCAACACTTCAAATCTCTGTACATATAAGAAGAGCCTATCATAATATAGTAATAGTCGAGATATCCTATAGGCCATCCCAATATTGATCGTATCAAAAGATAATCAGGTCCTTACTTGGTTGCTATAATAGGAGGAAACTCTTCATGTAATTTGGGATTTAAGTTTGGATAAAGCACCTAGGATGGAAAATTTCACCATATCTTTCTATAGGGTTTGTTGGGACATCATCAAATCATATATGTGTAGGATGTTAATTATATCTTGTTGGAAGGAAAAAATCGGGGGGAGGAATAAACTCATCCTTCTTAGATTTAATCCCAAAGGAGGACAACCCTTCATCCTTATCTATATTTAGGCTTATCTCTCTATGTAATGCCTCTTATAAAACTCTAACTAAAATCCTCTCTCATAGATTGAGAGAATTTATTCCCACGTTTATTTTAGAAAACCAAGAGGGTTTCATGAGACAAAGGTCAATATTGGAAAATATTAGGTGATTCATTCCAGTTGAGCTAAGAAAGGGAAATGAATGGTAATGAAACTTCATATGTCCAATGGATTTAATAGAATAAGACACTCGTTTATTTTTAGTTCATACATATTTTTGGTTTTGCGGAGAGGTTTATTAGTGGGGTATCATATTGTATAGGGTATCCATGGATACCCCCCTTGGTAAATGGAATATTTTCACCTTTATTCTGAAGAACACAAGGCCATAGGCAAGGTTGTTCTCTATCCCAATGGTCTTTATTCTTATGGAAAAATCATTAGAGATAAAATTAGAGATGGAATGATGTTTGGGAACCTAATGGCCATTAAAATAGTGAGAGGGGTGAAGGAAATTAACCACTCCCAATTCACAAATGACACACTCCTTATTGTCGTCAGCATGATCATCATTTACATTGTCATGATAATCATCATATCATTATTGGTGTGATCATTGTCATCATCATCATCTTCATCGTCATCATCGTCATTGACATTGTCATAATCATCATCATCATCATCGTGTGTGTGTGTGTGTGTGTGTGTATCTATATATAATTATAAT
>SNQJ01S0017746.1:141424-155106 GCA_010110895.2 Picea sitchensis
CCTTTACCGCATCCACAAAAAAATCCCAAGTGGGCTCGGCCCCATATATTCCAGACTCCTCTATTGAACTTTTCTCCCAGTAAGTTTCCCACCAATGTTTTACATTGGGGAGAGATTTAAGGAGTGTGAAGGTGATCTTTTCCCTGTTATAAAAATGGTGAATAGATAAATAACCGCCTAGCAAAATTTAACCATTTGTCTAGGGCATCTACATCTATCTGACCTTCAAATATGGGAATATCAAAATTAACCTGTACCTTGAAAGGAGAGGTGCTTCCAAAGTGGATGTTTGATGAAGTTGCGCTTGTTTCTATTGACAGGCGTTGAAGGATGTGGGAAAAATTCTCCATCATTTCATCCCTCTATCGTGTGAGAGCTTGCTCAAGTAATAGATTTATAGGATCGTCTGCTCTGTCGTTTATCTTTTCTTCCGCCATGGAGGGTTTCTTGGGAATGAAAGAGATATCTTCTTCAAGAGAGACAAGATTGAAACCATAACTTGCTATACTTGGACCTGGTCGGGGACATGTACTAAGAAAACAATCAAGAGCAGCATGCTCTGATACCACTGATCCAGATTATTTTTGGCACGAAATGAGTGGAGATATAATAAGGAAATGCATAGAGATATCGCAGATATCCAATAATATAACATATATATATCAGATATGCAACCATAAAAACAGAGATATAGTAATACACGATTTTTATTAATGAAATAAATGTACAGACACTGTAAAAATACAGAGTGAAAGACTCGCTAGAATGGTGACATCTTATCTCTAAGAAGAGATGTGACGGCTACTCGCATTTGCAAGAAGATAATTCTTACAATGAGGCTCTAAAGGCCTTTTTAACATAAGTAAAATCCAAAACCCTAACCCCGGAAGATGAAAATCCAAAAGGTTTGTGGGCCTCGATGGGGGTAGTTGATACATCCACTTCCCAGGGGCGTAACTTTTGCATACAATCTTCGTTTGGGGCACTCAATAGCTCGTTGGAAAGATCTATCTTAGGAATACAACTTTTGTGTGAGAAACAATGAACTTTGTTCCATGTTGCTCCCCGTTTTCACCAAAAAACATCGTTTAGGGCCTCAAAACGGCTCCGGAAGTTCAGGACCCAAAAAACTGCTAAAAATAGTAAATTACCAAAATTGCCAGAAAATTGTTTTAAGCGAGTTGGAAAAGGTGGGTGGCCACCGAAATCCACCTAGATCAATACCAAAGATAGTGTTGCCTACCACTATTTCTTTAATCTCTGCTAAGAAATGCAGTAAGGTCATTTCACAGAACAAGAAGTTCTTCTTCTTTGTGATCTATGCTCGCAGTAAGCAGAAGATCACCACCACATTCGTGGCCTCTACATAGAGCCTCTATTTACAATAGAAGAAAGTGGACGAGATCGTGGAAGAGTATAGAGACATCTTCTCCTCACCCACTAGGGTACCAATGCACTGTCAAGCCAAGCATCCAATTGATCTAACCCACGATGCACCACTGCCTAATGGACCAGTCTATCGTCGTTTGCTGATAGAAAATAATGAAATCAAGCACCAAATCCAAGAGCTGCTTCAAAAGGGGAACATCTGACCCAACTCCTCCCCTTGCGGAAGCTCAATTGTGTTGGTGTCGAAGAAATATGGGACCTTGCAGCTTTGCATTGATTATAGAGCATTGAAAAAAATCACAGTCTGGAACCGGTACCCAATTCCCTGAATTGATGACCTTCTTGACCAACTCAAGGGGGGAAATTTCTTCAACAAGATTGACCTAAAGTCTGGCTACCACCAGGTTCCCATTGAACCAACTAATGTATGGAAGACAACTTTCAAATCTAAAGAAGGTCTCTTCGAATGGTTGGTCATGCCCTTTGGCTTAACAAATGCACCAACAACTTTCATCATATTGATGGATGATATATTGAGACCCTTCACCAACTCTTTTGTGGTGGTATATCTATATGACATCCTCATCTTCAACAGAACTTGGGAGGAGAACATGCAACATATTCAACAGGTTTTGGGCACTCTATGACAGCACAAGCTATATACCAACTTGGAAAAATGCTCCATTGGCATGAACATAGTGAAATACTTGGGCTACATTGTTGATGAGAATGGGGTACATGTGGATCTAGCTAAGATCCAAGTCATTGGTGATTGGCCAGCCCCAAACACACTAACTGAGCTCCAGAGCTTCTTGGGACTTTCAAAATTCTACCAAAGGTTCGTGTTGGGATTCTCCCATATTGCATGGGCCCTCAGCCAAGTAACCAACGACAGTGACAAGGCAAAGTTTGCATGGGGCCAGGCACAACAAAAAGAATTTCATGATTTGAAGCATCGTTTGTGCTTAGCTCCAGTACTCTCCTCACCCAATCTGCAACAACCTTTCGAGATTGAGACTGATGTCTCTAACTATGATGTAGGTGCAGTTCTCACTCAGCATGATCATCCAATAGCATACCATAATGAGACACTCTTAGATATTGTCCGAAAATACCCCACCTATGACAAAGAAATGTATTCCATTGTGCAATATTTTCGTCAATGGAAACATTACATTCTGGGAAAGAATATAATCGGCCACACTGATCAAAAGCCTCTATAGTTCATACAGACATAGGGAAAGTTGCAGAACGACCACCATCAAAAGTGGTCCACATACCTATAGCAGTTCCATATCAAAATCAATTATAAAACAAGGAGCACAAATTGTTTTGTTGACTGCCTTAGTCTCCCTCCCATTGTTGCACTCACCATAGTGCTCCATTATTGTGGGAATGAGGCATCTAAGTGGCCCCAGCTTTATCAGTGTGACCCTGACTTCGCCACCACCTATCATCTCTTGGGTACAGGAGTGAATGTCATTTCTTTTCACATTAAGGATAGATTGTTATGCCATCTTAACCACCTCTGGGTTCCCACAAGCGAGCATGCAAAGTTGATTTGGGAGGCTGACTACTGTCGGATGGCAGGACATTTTGGCGTCGAGAAAATTGTGGTTGTTCTACAGAAGCATTTTTATTGGCCAAAACTATGACAATGTGTCAGCGAGTATATCATATCTTGCACTATCTGTGCCATTTTCAATCCAACCATCAAGAAGTAAGGCTTATACACCCCTCTTCCTAGTCCCAAGAGGCCTAGGGAATCCATCTTGATGGATTACATGTCTAGCCTTTCGTCCACCAAGCACGAAAATGATTGTGTGTTTGTGGTGGTTTATCGGTTTTCAAAGATGGCCATTATCATAGCCTGTAAGAAGAGCATCAAAATGACATATACTTCCAAGCTCTTCTTCTGTAACATCCCTCTCTGGCGCACTGAGCGAACTTATTCTTTGAGGACACTTGCTCGCAAGTGATCCGTATTATTATGCTATTAAAACTTTTGATTTTGATTATGAGGCATTATGGGATGATGACATGTTGTTTTACCACCTCGACATAGACAGGTGTTATTGACTCAATTTTACCGAGTGTGCAGGATTTTGGACCTCGAGGATGCAGAGGCATCGATGGAACCCCTTGGACTCTGGATCGAGTCAGGGAGTGTACCATTGGGGTTTGATTTTTTTACTATGATATTTGTGCATCTGATTAGATGATATGATATGGATATGTTCTCACATGATTTGTTGATGATACAGGCTGATGATAGCTTGCGAACCAGACTCACATGTGGAGTAAGGGAGTCATGCACGACTACCAGAGATGTTGAGGGAGAGGTGTGGACAACAGCCCTGCCACAACCTACTAGCACTCCCACCATGGCTCGAACTATAGGTTAACGTTTACCTAGTTCGAGAGGACCCACGATGTCATGAGGGCAGACTGCGACAGTCGCTCACGATGATTCTAAGGGGCGCGCAATAAGGTGGGGGCCTTATTCCTTAGAGGCCCTTAGTCTCCCACAATTTCACCTGGCGGGTATTGACTCCAGGGGTTATTGATGTCTACCAAGTCATTCAAGAGGCGAGGGGCACCCTTGGAGCACGTAGTTCATCCTGAAGGGCATGTCGCGCAAGGGAAACAGATTAAGGCGAGTGGCACCCTTGGAGCACCTAGTGTGTCCTGAAGGGCACATCGCATTGTTGATGATAGAGGAATGAACCTATATGGCCTTAGGACGAATAACGTGTTAAGAAATTTTTAAAACAAATTCCCTAATTAAATGTCGCCCTGTACGAAAATTTAAGGTTTTAGTCTAAACTATGCTAGTGGTAAAATTTTATCTCTCTATAAAAAAAAAATAACAATAATAATAATAAAAATAAAAACCACATAAATAATAATTATGACCTTTGATAAATCTTGTAACACGAAGGGAATAAGAAATTTAATTTATTCAAAAAAAAAATCTGTTGGAATAAAATTTAAAAGAAAAAGGGGAATTAATGGTTTTATTATTTTGATAATTTTAAAATACTAATTAAATGAGAAAATGGAAAAAGGGTTAATTTCCACACCTGCCTTTTTGAGTTCTAATTAAAAAGGGGAAAGAGGGAAAATCTAAAAAAATAGGAAACTAGGAAAAGAGGTAAACATAAAAAGGGAAAAAGAGGAAAGTCAAACTTAGAAAAAGTATCTACCATTTAAGAGCTTTCTAATTTAAACTGAACTAGCAATTTAATAATAGGGAAAACCATTAAAACCTGTAAGAGAATTTGGGGACACCTAGGAGTGATTCTAGGAGTACCTCTAGGTGGGAGAGGGAAATAAAGATAATTAATTAATTAAAGAAATTAAATTATGGAGGAATGTTGGGGATGGGGGACACTTGTACGGAGAGGAATTTTTAGTAATTTATTTTTAAAACTTTAATGAAATGAGATTTTAGGAAAGAAAGGAAGTTCGAAACTCTATATAATGAAGGAAGGAGAAGGATGAAGGAGCATCTTTTGTTTGCGTAACATTACGTTGCAGAAATATCTACTTGAATGACTTAACTTGTGGGAGTTGGGATACCCAGCTCGATGAGGAGTGGTAGCTCAGCCTTGCGAGGCGAGCTGGGAGCTAGTCGAAATATATGGATAGTGTGTGTGTGGCCCCTTTGTGGCTCAGGGGGCTAAGGGGGAAGAAGAGTACCCCTAGCATTGGCTGGGAGGTACTGGTGAAGTCTCACCAGTCGACAAGACGGAGTTACATGGAGCACATGGGATGTCATTCAGAGTGGGCAATCAGACAACGGTACGCTCTCTTCATTTTTGTATGGTAGAATGTATTAGGACTTATGCTTGGATTCGCTTATTTAATGGAGAAGTAAACTGATGTTTTTTTTTAAATTGAAGACTGAAACTTTTCTTCACCTAGCTCGATGGTTGTTCACTCCCATGGCCTTCGTTTTCCCGCATGTTGTTTAGCCTTCGTCCCTAGCTCACCAGTCCTCGATTGAGCAGTCAGCCAGAAGCTTGATCTACGGTCGTCGCGTTAGCGTTAAAAGACCTATGGATCTCAACGCCCTGCTTTTCTATGTAAGGATGATGAGAAAAGGATGAACCTGTTAGCCGGCTACCCTTGATGTTTGTCCCTGGCTGATTGTTGATTCCACCATCTGGCAACGTCCTCTGCGTGTGGATTATCTTACGTCATGGTTGGTTTTCTCTATGCCTTGACTGATAGAAACCCTGGAAATCATTCCATGACCTTTCCCATCGGATCCTTGCATTCTCTTACTATTGTATGTGTTGTATTGGGGTTATAGAATTTGAAGCATGAATTGATTTCCGGTCTGCAAATTTTTTAGTATTCTGGCAATGAAAAAAAAAACAAAAAACGAATTGATTTCAAGTCTGCATTTTATATTGGTGTCCAGGAGATGAAAAACGTTTTTGTATTTTTGTCTGCATTGTATTGGTACTCTGGAAACAGGAAGAATGTTTGATTTCCTATATGCATTTTATATTGGTGTCCGGGAGATGAAAAACATTTTTTTTGTATTTCTGTCTTCGTGGCATTGGTATCCTAGCAATGGAAAACGAATTCATATCTATGTCTACATTTTGCCAGCGTTTTCCCCTTTTAAATGATGTTGGCAACATGGAGTTCCTTCTGGTGCATTTTGGGCACATCATTCTGCATATTTTAATTACGGATAGCCATGAATTCCCTTCTGGTGTGTCCCTGTACATGTTTTTCCCTTTTAAAATGAGACTGTGATAGCTGATTAATTACCCATGATTTTTCCATTCAAAACGTGGCTGAGATTCTGGTTAAATGCTCACGAATTTCCATTCAAAACGTGACTGAGACCATTGTTTAATGCTCATGATTTTACTATTCAAAACATGTATGAGATCGTTGTTTAAATGCTCACAAATTGCCATTCAAAATGTGACTGAGACCATTGTTTAATGCTCACGATTTTACTATTCAAAACATGTCTGAGATCGTTGTTTAAATGCTCACGTTTTTCCATTCAAAACATGTCTAAGACCATTGTTTAATACTCATGATTTTACCATTCAAAACATGTCTGAGATCGTTGTTTAAATGCTCACGTTTTTCCATTCAAAACATGTCTGAGACCATTGTTTAATGCTCACAATTTTACCATTCAAAACATGTCTCAAAACATGTCTGAGACCATTGTTTAATGCTCACGATTTTACCATTCAAAACATGTATGAGATCATTTTTTAAATGCTCATGTTTTTCCATTCAAAACCTGTCTGAGACCATTGTTTAATGCCCATGATTATTGCCTTTAAAAGTTGACTTTGATTGTTGTTTAAATACCCATGATTTTTCCTTTAGAATGTTGTCGGAGCTTGCTGTAATTACCCACGAATTTTCCTTTAGAATGTTGCCAGAGCTTGTTGTAATTACCCTTGATTTTTGCCTTTAGAATGTTGACTGAGATTGCTGGAATGACCACGAATTTACCAGAACCATTGCTACAATTAATTGTCTTGTTAATTGCAATGTTAAATGCTATATTAATTGCCTTACTAAATGCCAGAACAATTGCTACAGCACTATGAATGGTCGGCAAATTCCTACTTATTGATTAAATGCCGCAGCGAGTTAAATGGTTAACAATTATGTAAATTGCCTTGGTTTTGCGCTATTAATCGTTATGTTAAATGTCATATAAATTGCCTTGCTGCTATTATAGTAATTGTTATGTTAATTAACATGATAATTGCCTTGTTAGTGTTATAATACTTGTTATGAAAATAGTCATGCAAACTACCCTGTTATTGCTCAATTAATTGATTATGTTAATCATTATGTTAAATTCCTTGTTAACTGTTGTAATAAATTGTTATGTAACAGATATGTAATTACCTTGTTTATTTGCTACAACAATGTTATTAGCTGGCAATTTCCTCCTCAATGATAATAAACAGCTAGTGTGGTTAGTTCAGTCATTATATCTAGACTAATGTTGAGGTTTAACTGTTCATAAGTGCTATAGGTAGCATTCCACTTTAAGAATGTTAATGTTGTTATTCAATTTTATGGTTAGTTGGATTTATAGATATCGCCTAATTGGTAACCCAGACTCGCTAAATTTGAGTCATAATTCATGTTAAGTTCGGTGGGTAACTCGTTGATTGATGGAATTTAGACTGGTTAATTGATCTATAATTAATGCCAATTTAAGTCATAGATAACGACCTTTTATCCTTGATTAATGGTTGTTGTTTAATATTAATTAATGTTTGTACGTGGTTTTGTAAATGTTCAATGTGATTGGTTTTGCTCACTGTAAGGATTCTAGTTACTTGTGTAATTAATTTTGGGTTGTTAGGATGATTTTCCTTAGCTTAGTAGGCTTGGTCTGCTTGTGTCGAGCGGGATGTAGACACCTCCTTGTTCCTCAGAACAATCACCAGACTTGAGACCTTAAATGGTCAAAATCGATGGGAACCTGGGATTGAGTGTTGCTTATGTGTCCTGGAGGTCCTAACCATTGCAGGGTAGGATGGGCAGTTGGTCATTTTTTTTCTTCATCGGTTGAATGTCGTACATTGTTTCCAGGTGCTTGATGTGCTTTTATGTTAGGCCGTTATGTTTTTGTTGTGTGAGTTTCATGCGTTGTGTTCATCGTCATGTTGCGATGTTGAGTATAATGTCAATATTACCTTCCTACACACACACACACAAAAAGAAAAAGAAAAAAAAAAAAATTAAGGGTGCTTTTACCGATTGTACATCATAGGAGTCGTACTAGATGGGGATGTTACATCTTCGAACAGGTGTGGGTATATTTTGGGATACCATAGACCATCACCTTATATTGGGACAACATGTTTCTCAACACATTTTAGTTGAGTCTTTGGTCACTATTGGACACCAAGCTCACTAAATCCACTGCTTTCCACCCCCAAATTGATGGTTAGACATAATTCATCAATTAGATGATTGTGCACATACTCCAAATGTACAAATATAATCATATGTGTACATGGGATGAGATTCTTCCCTATGTTCAACACATCTACAATAGGGATCTACATAGCTCCACTGGCGATAGCCCATTTCAGGTGGGGCTGGGATTCCAGCCCTTGGGTCCCATTGATTTTGCACTACCTCTTGCAACCACAAAGGCAAAGACTTCCCATGTTCAATCTAAGGATAATAAAGCCACCAGGTTCATTGAGTAGATTCAACACATCTACCAACAGGCCCATGATATTTTGCAGAAAGCCAATTATAACTACAAGTAGCGCCATGATCAACATCGGGTACTGCACCAGTTCCAGGTGGAAGACAATGTTTGGTTACATTTGCAGAAAGAGTGCCTTACAGGGCCCTATCAGAAGTTCCAACCACTTCGCTATGGTTCTTACACTATCACCAAGGTTGTGGGTAGAAATGCTTTTGAGCTCAACACTCCACCCTTCCTTGGATTGCACCTAGTGTTCAATGTGGACCTCCTTCAACCATATTTTCCACCATTATTGGACACCTCATAAATCGAATAATAGTTGACACCAACAGAGCTCAACCCTGGCTAGATGGAATAGGCATCCACTGATCAAATAGTGGACACACAGGTCAAGGTCACTCGCCAATAGAGGATCCATCTTTATCGGGTTGTCAATGTAGGGAAACTCCTACACCAAGGCAAGTGGCTCACCTGAGGCCAAATTCAACAAAATTTTCCTCACCTGATGGGGGAAATCAATGCAATGTAGACCATTTCTTCCTAATGGGGGAGGATTGATCCAGGTAGATATTGGTGGCCACCCACCTATTCCAATTGGCTCCTCTTGACAGATTTTGGTTCATCACGTTCTTCTGTAATTATTTGTAATTGTGGGTTCTACACTTGCGTGGTTGTCTAAATCCCTACACATCTTCTAGGTGGAGATTGGTGGTCATCCACCTAATCCAACTGGCTTATTTTGGAAGTTTTCATGTCAGTACATCTTTCTATACTTCCAGGGTTGTTATGGGGCCCTAAACAATGTTTTTTTCTTTTCTTTCCATAGTCAAATTGTAGACAGAGTCAGAGTTTGATGGTATAACGTGTGGTTATCTAAAATACCTTTCCAACGGGCTATCACGGGCCTAAAACAAAGGTCATATGCAAAATTTATGACCCTGGGAAGTTGAGGTACCAACTTACCCATCGGGGCCCACATAACTTCTAGCGTTTCATCTCCTAGGGTTAGGTTTTTGGATGTATAGGGTTTTGGCATTCATGAGTAATGTTAAAAAGGCCTCTGGAGCCTCATTGTAATCATTATGCTCAGACACATGCACGTAGCAACCACATCTCTTCTAAGAGATAACTACCACCATTTGAGCAAGTTGTTTCAGTTCTGCAGTTTTACAATTTCTACCTATTTTATTTATTCAATAGAAGTTATTGTTCATTGGATATATGTTGTTGTTCTCTATATATTTTTGTTATGGTATTCAATCTGTTATTCATTTCTTTCCGCTCATAAATCTGAATCAATTAGTGGCATATATCTGTTTTTTTGCAAGAATTCAATTTCATCGACTTTATGTTATACATGGCCTTGTTTGTTATACAAACATGAACCCTTCACATCTTATTATGGTATGAAATCAATCTGTCATGTGGAAACATTAGCATCAAACAATTTCTCTATTGTGAACATTTGAAGGGAATTCAACATGGGTCATTAGAGAATTATATATCAATCCACACTAAAGATAAAAAAAAATATTGTAAGGGATGAAGGAAATATGCAGGAAAACTCTGTGTTGCATGTTGAAATGAATGAAAAAGGGGTTCCATCAAATGTTGCAACATACACTACTCTTGTCGATGAGCTATGGAAAGAAAGAAATGGTGATCAAGCTTATGAGCTATATGAACACATGTTATCCAAGGGTCTTGTGCCTAACATTTTCACATATGGTGTGCTTGTAAGTAGATTTTTTAAGGAAGAGAAACTAGAAGAGGAAAACCTATTCCCGACTAAATGTTTTGGAAGGGGTTTAGATCCTAATGTCATTATTTACAATACACTAATTAGTGGATAATTTAGGGAGGGTAATTTGAAAGAGGCACTTATATTCCATGATGGAATGATTGAGAGGAATATTATGCCTCGTGATATGACTTACCACACTCTATTGGATGTTCATATAGATACAATCATTTCACAAGAAAGAGTTTATTATGTTTTCTCATCAAACATTGGAGTTGTTTATGTCTCCTTGATTATTCCATTACAAGAGACTAACCAAAGATGTGAATGGCCTTTCTACTACTTTGCTTGAGTTTTGAAATGATGTTTTATTGTGATTGATTTAATTTTCTTGAACAAAGTTAATCCCTTCATAGATATGAAAGCAGTCTCTGACCCTAGTGCAGAAGGTTCTCATGAAGAAAAAATATTTGGCATATTTAAAAAAGTTGTAACTAAAAATGCAGTGACAACAATCAGTCAATTCATAAAACTACTACCATCACCTCGGTGATGATGGTGTTTTAGCCTTAGGATATTGGGTAATTTTACACAAAGAAACAAATGTGGACAAGTGAAGATAAGATAACATTGTTGGAAAACAAAGTATTCTATTACACATCTTATCAATATAATGTTTCATAGTTCATTGATTGTGCCTTTGAAAGTCAAAATCAATGAAATAATGTAAAAAAGGAATTGTATCAAAGATATCAACATCTAAAGGGGTAGAGCCAAGATATTTCAAATTTACATAATCACATTCAGGCCTAGAAGATATCTTATGAGAAAGCACAAGTATAGTTTGACTCCATCAAAAGATGGAAATATATTGGGAATATTCCTCTAGAATCCCCTCATTAAATGAGAAGGATATGCTTCATATTGAATATGGCCTTAGATATTCGAGTGATTTGGCCCAAATTACATTAAAAGGAGTTCAACATGAGTTGGAAAAATATGCCACAATGTGGAAAGTGATAGAAAATCTTGCAAAAAACTACCACCTCCCTTATTTTGGATCAAAATATAGTGTTTTACCTTAGGAGGATGTATTGAATACCTTTGAAGACATTGAATCTTGGAAAAAATTCCCACTCCCTTCTTTTGGATAGAAATATAATTGTTTTCCTTGGGAGGATGTGTTCAATACATTTAAAGATGAAATTAAAAAGAAAAGGTAAGACAATAGTTCACTTCCCAACATTAACAAGCCATGCATGAAGAGATACATTGAATATCCAACTAGGGATATTACATTAACTAAGACCTTGTTAGCAAATTTAGAGAAGTTAAAAACAATGAATCAAAGCATAACTTCCTTCAAACATCCTCTCAAACAACATCATTTTCCTCAAAGCAATATTATTAATCAAACTTTTGAGGCATGGAAAGCTTATGATCTTTCATTTTTTCAGTAATTACTAGTGCAAATCATTATATATATGATAGCAAAGTTTAAGTAACATCAATTTGATTTTCTATTCCCTGGTTTCTTTCAAATCAAATGATTGATGAAATCTAAATTTGGGTAGTTTGCTATCCTAAAATATCATGTATTACATTCTAAAACAAAGGTTGGAATCCTTCTCAAGTTCAATGTGGGGATGGATCCTCATATTCCAAACCAGGAAATATCCTTGATTAAGAAGTTTGAAAGAGCCACAATTGTTTATATCCTCTAGGTTTGACACCTTGAAATTGAACATTTAGTGTCATGAATAGGATCTCATTTTTCATTCCCTGTAAACACTTGTTGATTTATTGTGGCCCAATCCTAGTGTCATTTCCAGATAGAAAGATACAATAACATAGTAGGAGAATGAGTTCTGAAAACAGTCTTCTCCATCATTCATAAAATATTCATTGCATTTGAATACCCAACTGTCATTTCAATATGTTCCAACTCTCAAAGGCCCAGGTAAGAAGAAGTATATAGAGAAGAATTGATTTCTTTGTGTGAGAATAAGTTTTTCACTTGTTTTTCAGATCCGAATCATGCACTCAAAGAAAGTATTGAAAGGTTGATAAAATTGTTTGATGGGTTTGAGCATAATAGCATTTGTGCATTCCTATAGCAGAAGGTATTTGTGTGTGTTATTGGATTAATCGGTAAGTGTGGACACAAACATATCTCCCTAGTTTCACCCTGAAACTAGAACAAAACAAGACATAATATAAAACTTTCCCTAAGTTTTAATTATCAAGCATACCAACTAACAAGAGATAAATGACATACATTTTAAATGTCGTTTGTCCTCACTAGTGTCATCCTCGCTCCATTACAAGGCTTATGGGATGATGAACCTGTAAAAAAGACACAAGCCAACGAAGTGAAAGAAACAACATATACTCAACAAAACCTATGTATGTGATCAAGGAGTCATACAATAAAATAAGACCAATTTTATGGGAAATAAATAAATCACTATATTAAAGGTATGAAAAGGAGAATACAACCGATGCCTTGATGTTGTAAGGTCCCTTCCAACAGTTCCTTGCTTCCCACACACTTCTACTCCATAGATTTTAAGATCAACAATCTATCTTGACAAAGCAAAGCTCAAAGCCAACATACAAGCTCCAAAAACTCCAAGCTACAAAACTCAATAACTTTTCAATTCTTCCAATCTAAGCTAACTTTCCCCATGAGAAATCCTCTCCTTTTATAGGATGAAAAGGATAACGTGAGGAGGTTAGGATGATCCCATGATATCAGGGATGTGACTCAGATCCAAACCAATCGGAGGCCACCTCACCCTTGAAGCTTCTATTCTAGAATTTTCGAGAAAATTCTCTTTTTCCTTCGTACGAAAATTGTCACACCCTTAACACTGATAAAACTGTGACGACATCACAGGCCACTGTGGTGAAACCTACGATGATCCTATATCGTCACACCCTTAACACTAAGAAAGGTGCGACTATCCCTTTTTATAAGGTTTTTACAAGGGAAAAGACGATTTTCATCTCTCTGGGAAAGTATGTCTTCATTATTCTTCAAGGATTAAGGCAACTGATCCTTCTAAAGACAAAGGATATGTTTACATCATTAACGGTCATAGGGGTGACGAAAATAATGTGTAACAGTGTGAACATATCAGAATGTATTATCCCTCAAATTTCCATTCAAATACTAGATAATCCTAAGTATGATATTACATAGAAATGTATGCAGTCTTGAAGAACAAGAGTGATGCTCCATGTATGACAAAGAATGTCACAATTGTCTATAAACATAGAAGTAATGATAGTATGGTTGGCTTACTAGAGAGCCTTTTT